>JAQGAZ010002161.1:0-20122 GCA_034692225.1 Polydesmus complanatus
ATAACATTAATTTACGGAACGAAATGGCATGCGCATTTCTTTTTTATTTCAGTGACCAGTTGAAATAAAAAAGAAATATTTTTTTTTGGCGTTGAACAGTTAACGCCTACATATTTCTCATGCAAATATAACTATAATAATTTAGCAAAAACAAAGTTTTAAAACTTATCTTTTTCTTCTGCGAATTCCAGTAATAGCCATTAGTAAATCAGTAATAGCCATTAGTAAATCCATTAATCCATAGTAATTATAGTAATCCTTTGTTTGAAATCGGAGACGCGATAGCACACGCGCAGCACAAACTACACGTCCTACCAGAACAAGCCACAATCCAAAAAGAAGCCGAAACGAGTTCGAAAACGTCGGGCGCTCATTGGCAAATTGCTATCATGTGACGCGCTGTTTTTCAAAATGTCGGACTTGGGGGGGGACACTGGGAGGGCGGGAAATTTCCCGCTAAAACTACTCATCTCCCCCAAAAAAATGTCAGCCAAACGTTTTCATCCCCGAAATGATCAGATGCTAAGCCCAACCGATTTACTCGCTTTGAAATATACATAATTTTGTATTTTCTGAGTTGAATTCGATTTCATTTCATTCTCTAGAACCTCTAGAACAACAATATAACATTTATTTTAATCATAATTAAGTAAAACATGTGGTTTTACAGAAAAAAAACACCGAGTCATCCCTGGAGTTCTTCAGGTGTGAAAATATATAGAGTGGATAATTATTCATACCCTTCAGAAGTACCCGTAAGTTGAGGTAAAAAGGACGAGTGAAAAAAGCGATTAAGCTCATTAGGGCTATTCTTACCCTTATGGAGAATTTCCCGTTGAAGGCTAACGTACGCTTGTAATTCGCGATCTCGGTGTGGTGTGTTTCGCGGTTCTTCTTAAATATTTATCGGTACTGTATAATGAAAAATGAATCAAGATTGCAGCTGGTATAGTAATAGTACTTAATATTAAAGATATATTTGCTATTGTTAATAAATTATTTACGATTATCATTTTAATGCTGTAGGAAAACACTGATGATCGATTGGCATTTGGCATCACTGTATGCTGTAGCAGAAAATTGATTACATGTAGTTATGGTTTGGTTAGGCGAAAATAAACCTACAGCAAATTGATTAACATTAACTTATTAATTTATGGCTTGCTTAGGCCAAAAATACACATAGATTACAGTTTCTTTTTTAAAACGCTTTCGACCTTGAATCCAAGGTCGAAAGCGAAAAAAGCGTTTCCTCGCGCCAAGGTCGAAAGCGATGTTACATGGCCCTCGTGGGCCGCTGTACTCTGGTGATTTTGAGCGAAAGCAGAACGCTATCTCAACGCTATTTTCTTTCACAACAGACAAAAAAAAAAAAGATGGCTCTCCTGTTTGGAAATTCCGCTAGCCGGAATCAAAGTAAACATTTATTAGAATTTAAAGCTGGAAAGATGACTTTGAAAGGAAATATGGTTCATCCTGACAAACGAAAAGGTTTGGTTTATGTTCACCAAACGGATGATTCCCTTATGCATTTCTGTTGGAAAGATCGTACGAGCGGTACCGTTGAAGATGTACGTAAAAGTGCATCATCATTGAGGACTCATTGATCCCAATATTGTTAATATTATATTTAAAGCAAATGATTTTGATTAATTTAAATTATGTATAGGATTTGATAATTTTTCCTGATGACGTCGAATTTAAACGAGTTCCCGCTTGCACTACAGGAAGAGTTTTTGTTATGAAATTTAAATCAACAAATAGAAAGTTTTTCTTTTGGATGCAGGTATAGAAACTCTCATTGATTTGTAATTGTAAAATATTTATTGCAAATATTTATAAAGGAACCAAAGATTGAAAAAGACGAAGAATATTGCAGCAAAGTGAACGATTACTTGAATAATCCACCCGCTCCGGGTTCGGGTCGCAGCGGAGGAAGCACTCCAGGCGGATCTAGCGCTGATCATCCTGGTGAAGGAGATTTGCAGAACTTATTTAGCGCCATGAATCAACAACAATTTATGCAATTATTGGGTAACTTTATAGTAATTGCCACGTACGATCAGTGCATAATCTAAATTTTTCATAGGAGGAATGGGAGGAGTAGGTGGAATGGCTAATTTAAGCAGCTTATTGAGCTCTCACGGCTTGGGATCGCAATTCGGAGAAAGGTCAATTTCTACTAACTTGTTATTTATTTTGAAAAGTCAAAATTTTTATAATTTATTTTTTATTAATAGATCGTCTCGAAATAGTAGCTCAACTACGACTTCCACCACCACTGCCACAACTACAGTCACCAGTTCCACTGTAAGTTCACCCAGCACAGCTGTGACCACAACTGCAGCTACGAGTACTCCCACACCAACAGCAACCGTTACTTCCGCACCGGCACAAAGTCCCACAACAACCAGTACCGCTCCTATTCAACTGAGCGATTTTCAAAACATTCTTTCAGGAATTACAGGTATTTATTAAGTAGTGGATTGTAATTTACTGTCGGTTTTAATTATGCTCATTGCTCTCGCAATTATAGCTCGGTCGACTACTCAAGAAGCGGCACCACAAGGTGAAACTATCGATAAAAATTATAGTTTAGGTGAAAATAATAATTCTAAACTTTAGCCGTAGATTTATCGAGGGCTCTTACCGCTGAGGTTCTTCAGCCTATTCTTTCAAATGCAGAGTTTATGCAGCGAATCCAAGAATTGCTTCCAAATACTGGTGATAACTCTGAAAATACCACTGATCACTTGAGATCAACGGTGCAATCTCCTCAGTTTCAACAGGCGTTTAGCGCCTTTAGTGCCGCTTTGCACTCAGGACAGTTGGGGCCACTTATTCATCAATTCGGTTTAAGCGAAGAAGTGGCAGCTGCTGCAGCGCAAGGCGGTAAAAATAAATAATAACTGGAAATTATAATATAAGGAGTAATGTTATTTTTCTTTAAATTAATAGATTTGGATGCATTTGTCACTGCTCTGCAAGCTTCTCAGAAAAAAGAAAGTGAAGAGAAAAAAAGTGACAAAAACGACGATGATGACGAAATGGCTTTAGACTAAAAATCAATTTCTATTTTTCGATTTAATACCTAAATTTTGTCATTTAAATGCAAATAATAAACGCTTTTAAGACGTAATATGTCTGTTTAAAATTCAATCGTCTAAAAATGAACAGGATCACTAAAATCTAAATACTGAGGAAGAGCAAGATTTTAATATCAATTTTTCAATAATATTGAATTTATTTTAAAAGCAAAGTTTATATCAAAACTCACTTCACATCTAAATCTTGCACGTTCAGAACTTTCAATTGAAAAACAAAACGCGACATTCTCTAATTAAACAAAAAAATTTATGTATAATTTTTTTAAACAATATTCACAATAAACAATCTTTAACGATGAAAATAAAATTTAACAGCTACTATAATAAATGAATTATAAATTTGAAATGGCATTATTTAGTTCGGTAACAGCACGCACTTTTACTTGTCTTGGTAAATTACCAAAAAAAAAAAAAATTTTAAGATTTTTCCTGAGCAACCAACCCCTTTCATCTTCGTTTTGAAATCTTGCACTTGCAATTTTATAATTCAGGGTGCGTTTCCGTGCTCATCTACAGCACCATTTTGTGGAGCAACGCTTAATCTGAGATAAAATATTAGAAAATAATTCAATTAAAATTTACTTCCTCTCGAAAAAAAAGGAAGTAAGAAGTGTTATGTTAATTATTCTACGTTTCTGAAGAAGAAATTCCAGCTTCTTTCTTAATTTTGACACAATCTAATCCTAAATCGGATAAAGCGCGAAGAGTATTTAAAGCAGCTTGGTCATGGGAAGCGTCGATTGTGACTCCTTCACCATGACCAATATGAGGCGGGTTTGTCAGAAGTGAACAAAGTGAAAGGTATTCTCGCTTATTTCCCTGAAATAAAAATTTGGTTGCGATAATCCGTGAAAGTGATATAATTATAATTCTATTAATACGTACTCTAGGGAAATCTGTGAATTGAACGTCGACTCCTAAAGCATTTGCCAAATAATATAGTTGTTGTTTCGGACTTAAAAGCTGTCCGGGGGGTTTATTATCACTTTTCATTATAGATTCTGCCAAAGGTGAACTTCCTAAACAAACAAAGCAAAATTTTAACTTAAAAATTGATTTTTTTTCCAGTTCAAGATACCTTGGTCTAACAGCTCTTTTGCAATTACCGCCACAGTTGCATCGTGGTGCTGATAGCCACCATGATTTCTATCCATTCCTTAAAATTAAAAATTATTAATTTTTTTTTGTATTTGAAATTTGCCCTTTCATCAGTTATTCAAAATTTAAATCGTTTTTACCGAAAACGTTTGAATGACTTCGATTTGATGAATTACTATTCTCATTACGATGAGTGTCAGGCATTAAAAGTAGTCCAGGAACTAATTGTCGCCCGCTTCTACCTTCACTTTCAAACTTTTCTATATCTAAAATTAATTATTATTATTATTCAAGTTCATATTCAAGTAATTAATGCTTTTTTCTTTTAAAAAAATCGGTTACAAGATAAATACGAGTAATTCCAAAAAATAGTTTCCCTTTGTTTAAAAACAGATTAAAAATCAGAAAAAATTAAAAAGATTGAGAAAAAAGCATTAATAATAATTGCTGTATTTGAAAAAAATAATTATAGAAGTGCATGTACTTACTTTCATTTTCTAAAAATGTGACTTTCTTGTTTTTATCTCCATCCACCTAAACAAATTTACAAAATTATTAATTAAACTATTTCATAATTATGAAAAACCGCTTAATCTTAACCTCAGCGTTGATTTTCATAGCCGGTCTAGAAGGCTGTGGCTGAGGACGACTGTAACCCAGCATCTGCAGAAGTCCTTCAGCAGCAGCCCTCTTAGCCAATTTTTTATTCGGTCCATTACCAGTGCAAGCGCTCGTTCCAATCTGAACCTAGATGTTAAAATCGTGCTTAGATTGGAGGCGATAGATAACAGTGTGGTGCAAAAGTTTTTTTTATAAAAAAATAAAATAGTAGATAAATTTGACTATCTAAAACTTCCTTTCAAAGGTTAAGTTTTAAAAGCTTTAGATACAATTACAGTTTAAGGCAAAATAAAGTACAAGAGTTTAATTTTGAAATTGCCAGTCCCAATGGACATTAAAAATAAGTTTTTGAGGACCAAAACCACATTAACCGTACAAGTGTACAAAAACCAATAATTTTGAAATTGAAGCAAATTAGTTTAAAAACATTAAAAAAGCCCAAATGAAAAATTTTATGAGAATAAAATCAAGCTTATTTACATCGCCCGACCCACACCTTTATGTTTTGAAAGTTGTTTAAAACTTTCATTTGCATTATACCTCGAATTATCAAAAAGTAAACATAGTATTTCCAGGATAGCATCCGTCTTCATTTAAGAATTTTTTTTTTATTGATTTAAGTGTTTGTATATAAAGGTGATCGATTACCTGCATCACGAACTCTTTTCGACTCTGCAAACCGCTTTCAGCAACTAAAGTGTAAACGGGTTCTTTCTCTTTTTTAGCTTGCTGTATCTGTATAAGGCGGCTGATTGGATTAATTCCCTGACCGTAATCAAGACTAGCTTTTTGATCCTATTTTCACAAAAACAAAGTATTTCAAGAAAAATCTTTAAAGAACTAAAATATGGCCTATTAACCTTGATCAAATTATGACTTTTCTTTTTAACGTTAGTTGACTTCTTCTTTACTTTACATGTGATCGGTGGTAATGGAGGCAATTTTTTCAATTCTTCAAGCATATTTTCTGCCGCTCGCTTTTTCGATAACTTTTTACCGTTTCCAACGCCTTCTGTGACCAGGTTTCCCACCGAGCACCTGGTCACAAAGTTGCGCATATGAGGTGGGCCACTTTCATGAACAACCTACAAAAATTTCAATTAAAACTTTTCGACTTTAGGATTTAAGATTAACTAACCTCGAAATCCACTTTGAGATTTCGTTTTAATGCTACTTCATGAACTAAACTGATTGGTGATTTCAAATCTGATTTTTCGTATAAACTGTTAGAATCTTCAGATTCATCATCAACTTCTACTTCGTTAGTAATTGGAACTTCTCTTAACACTTTTAAGGCCTTCTCAGCAGCGTTGTGCCTAGCAAGTTGAACTGTTACTCCTTCGCCAATAAATTGACGATTTCCAACCCTCAAAGAAACGTAGCAAGTTCGCGGAAATCTCGGATAATGATATCTAGAAATAAAATTAATTTACTAAAATTAAACTAACAATAAACGTTTACTTTTATTATTTTTTAATGACCTTTGATGATACGATCCCCGATAATTGAAATTTGGAGGTCCGCAAGCCGGTCTCGTCGGTTCCAAAACCGTATAAGTTCCGGATTCTCCAAGTTTCATCGCTAAAGCATTTAATTCTACTGTTGGAGGTGTTAAGTTACCTATTTAAAAACATCATCTGTTCAAATTACAGTAGGCCTACAAGTAAAAAATAAAAAGGATTCAATTTTACCTGGAGAAAATTTCGGGACGTTTCTTTTAGGTTTGGGTGGTGGCGATCGATATTTAGTTTTTTCTAAAGCCATTAATGCTGCCATATGCTGAGTTTTCTTAATACTTAAGCCTGATGTTTCATATTCTTCGTCTCCCAATTTGAGTAATACGGTAAATGTTTTCTTGTGAGCGGGCCCAGTCTCATTTGTTAAACGGTAAACATGTTGTATCTAAAAACCAAAAAAAAAAATATTTATTAAAAAAAAATGCTATTTTAAAGCTAATTACAAAACGATTTACTTTATTGTATCGTGCGAGTTCATTGATGAGACACATTGGTGTTTTTTCTTTTGTGTTTGCCACGCTTGTGTTGGAAGTTTCCTGGTTCGGCGGTGTACCAGCACCATTTTCGCCATTACATGCCATCGCTTTATTTACACTGTTCGACTGGAACTGATCAGCATGCACATTTGGAAGCGGTATGGAGGCGAAATTCTTGTGATCAGAACCGGTACGTAGAGCGATAGTAGGTCCCTGCATAATTGAAACTGGCTGGTTCACCGTCGTCACACCCATCATCATGCCACTGGATTTCACTTGCTGGGTACAAGAATTAGTAAAAGCCGCTGTGGTGGGCACTAATGGCGCAGCGGTAGGTCCTCTCATCTGAATCTGAGCCATTCCTAGAATTACGATAGAGATGAATCAGGATTGAAACTTTCTCGAAAAAGTGTGTGTTTTTTTTTTAAATTTAAATGTTTAGACATTCAAAGTAAACATACATGGCATTGTAGTTTAAACATAAATTTTTCATCAACATCGCACGTGTTTTTAATAGCGTAAATAAGATTTTCCTTACATCGTATCGTTTTAAACGAGCAGAAAATAAAGGAAAACAGATCACCACAGTGATTTAGATTTCAAACCTTTTGTGAATATTTTTATTAAAATGCAAATACAGTAACTCAAAAACCGGATGAGCTACAGCAAACATAAACACAGATTCGTATTACGGTATATTATAATATAGGTAGAGGAATCAGTTGCCAAGAGATAATCTATTCGTATTAAAATGAACCCAAAGATGAATGATGTAGGCTACCGGTATACTGTAGTAGGATAATAATAATTACTGTATTTATATATAGGGGTATCATGCAACAAGCCTTTTGCCTCAACCAAAAAATTTGGGGAAATTAAATCGCTGATTTTTCATCTTACTTTAAACCCTTGAAAGTTACAGATGACTAAAGCATCGTTTGCATACTTTTTCTCCTTTTTTTTCTTTCTCAACGCGAAAAAAAAAAACCTTAAAATGTATTTTTGGAATGGAAAATGTCGATCAGCATTCATTCTCAGTAAAAAGGAAATTATTACGCGCAGCTACCTTAGGAATATTAAATTCTCATTTTTATTCATATTTTTTTTTATCGTAGAATAAACTGTACAGTACTTAAATTACGAAAAATGAAAACGATACAATTAATATTAATAAATTAAAGTGATGTACAACATGCGTGCAGCCATTTTCACAACTCGGGAGAAATAATCGTTAATGCCGCATTTATACTCTACGTTTGGATTATTCTCCGAAACTAACACTTAAAATCATTTACCTATCCAGTGATTTGATGTTGTTGTCTTCTAAAACACGGCAACTCTCAACACGATTAGTGAGGCAAACATTAAAGAAAAGACCAATTCATTAAACGAACATGCTAAATTTTCCCCTAGCACAACGTCCAATCGTTCAGAAGAAATGATTGGAAGCCGCTGATGATAAAAATCGACGGAAGATGAGCGGAGCTTTTCCGAAATATTAACGCTACGGATGCTACCGTATGACATCACGCTGCGGATCAGTATAGTTTTCGACGTGAGAATAGCTGAATTCTGAGGCAATAATAATAACGTTCCGCTTTTATCAAGTGTCATTGCTCGGCGCAGAGGTTAAACCATAGTTACTGGTTAAACTTGGCTAAAATTCCTTATACTAATAATTAAAAACAATTAAAGCTTTATTAACTAATTATTTCATAATTATATTTTTAACATATAGTTGTGATAGTACTACAATTTTGTGTTAAATGGCAGATGAAGCATTAGTCAGATTCTTTATGACAATTGGAAAACTTAAGGTATGTACAGTATTAAAAGATTTCCGATTTTTTTTTTTATAAATATTATTATGTAAAATTCATTTTCTAATTTTCCACATAATATTACTCAAATAATAGCAATTGAGACGGACAGGATGGCTACGACATCAAGTAAAAGATCCTGAGAGCGTGGCTGATCATATGTACCGAATGGCTGTCATGAGCTTCTTTTTAAAGGATGATCAAGAAAAAGTGGATATTAATAAGTAGGCTATATACCATTATTTATTTATTTTTAAGTCTTAATCGTTGTCAAAATTATTTTAAATTATGGCACCTGTCAACGTGCTGTAGATGTGTAAAAATGGCTGTGGTTCACGATTTGGCGGAATGTATAGTTGGCGATATTTCGCCGTTTTGTGGAGTTTCCAAAGAAGATAAATTAAAGCGTGAAAAGGTATAGAGAAAAATAACATGCAATGGAGAGGCCGCAGTGGAAATGTAGTTTCATTGCATGCAATTTAGGATGCGATGAATGAATTAAAAAATTTGGCCGGAGATAATGTTGGCGAAGAAATGATCAAGCTGTGGGAGGTATAAAAACAAAATTATGCAATTTAAAAATTGTTTAAAAAATATGATATAAATGATCTACATTGAATTGTAGGAGTATGTGAAACAAGAGACAGTTGATGCTAAAGCTGTTAAAGATTTGGATCGTTTCGATATGGTGTTGCAAGCTTACGAATACGAAAAGCAAGAAAACCGTCCAAAAGAGTTGGAAGAATTTTTCACTGATGTAACGGGTACAGTGACTTATCAAATTAGATATTACCAGTAATCGATTGCTTTAATGATTTTTTGTTGGCACCACAACAGAAAAGATTCAGAGCAAAAGTGTTTCTGCCTGGTTGAAAGAACTCGAAAAGAAAAGGAAGGAAGATTTGCCTTAATAGAAAAATTATTTAATAAAATATTTATCGGATCAGTTACTATTAAATTGGCTCGTTCTAGTTTCTTTACTGAATAAAAGCTTTTTAAAATATTGCCTTCTCGATTGTACACTTATCTTCTTAAATTGCTCCAAATCAAAATATGGTACCTACAATCGATTAACGTTTTTATAGTAATAAGATTATAACATTTCAAAAGTTTTATATGACATGCATTAGTTTTACCTTAATTACTGTAAATCCTAAGATTTCTAGTTGAGTGATTAAGTCAATTGCTGGGCCAGTTAATTTATTATCATTAGCACTAAAATTGTTTGGTTTTAACAATAGCACCGCAATTCTAAAAAATACAAACAAAGAATAATTATCTGTTTTAAAATTAATTAGGTAAGTAATTTAATTAACAATTTTACCTATAATGTGTTTTGGGAGAATCAACGGGCACTGGAATATGATTAATATCCAACGCGCATTCGTAATCTTATTTGAAAATATAATTTTAACATAATATTGCAAAATAAATTAAATAAACTACTTCACCATAAAGATGGCTACACTCAGTTGTTAATGGTCCAACCTTAACGTAATCGACGCCTCCCAAAAGATGTAGCAATCCTTCATAAATACTTATCTGCCACGATTTTGTTATAAATTCATCTATGATCTAAGAATTAATTTAATTATGAAATAACGGATAAAAATTCACAATTTACAAAGTTTAAAACTTTTCCAAGTAAAAGATCGAGAAATCCAAGGCACGGGAATATGAGGGCATTGCAGAAGCACGGAGCGATTTAATTCCAAAAACATTCTTTTCACATGTTCCTTTCTGGATTTATCTGAAAAACAAAAATTTAATTTTAAAAATTAAAATCAATTAAAAATCTTACTAGGGTCATTTTCAATAGTTTCGTCAAGTTGCCTGAGAAAATCTAAAGAAAATATAAATGATAGTAATTTTTCGGAATAGTTTTGTAAAGTGGCCAAATGGTTGGCGCCTGACACGATGACCCCAACATATCCTTCCCATTCATTCCCCAGTTGATTAACTTTATCCAAATAAAGTTCACCGAGTTCTTCGATATCATTACAATTATAGTTGAAATACGCGAGCAATTCGATTGATTTCGTCACATCGGTTAAATTTAAAAATGAAGATGAACTTAATAGCGTAGAAGAGATCCTATCGAGCACTTCAGGAACATTCAACCGGAAGCGTTTCAGAAATGTACAGGCATATGGAATTGAAATAGAGTCCAACGTCTCGGCGTGTCTCGCGTACATTTCGCATACCTGCTTATTATTCTGCCGGATAAACGAGGCATTTGACTTGTTTAATATGCTTACCCACTGGTTTACTTGATTTAAATTTTTCAACTCGTCTTTTCTAATCATGGCTTGTTGAGCCAAACTGCTAAGTAAAACCGACGGATAATGTTCAGGTTGATATTTAGCAAAACTCGGTGTGTAATCGTATCGTTTCTCTACATTAGGAAAACCCGAAGCGGTATATAGCACATCATTTAAAGATATATTGGGAATTATGTTCAAAAGTTTCTCGTGAAACCTCTCGATAGTCTGGGTGTCGAAATAATCTAAACACTGGGTTAAGAAACGAGCGATGTTAAGTAAGTAAGAGGGTTCTAAATGACGGCTCATAATGTAAAACATCAACTGCCGCGAAAACTTTTGTTCAAAACTTCGATTTCTTCTAGTTTTGAGAATTTTACATAGACAATTAACGATACTCACCAAGCAAGAAGGTGAACCAAATATTTCCATTTTTAGTTTTAAAATTTGATTAAAAAAGGATTCCAAAAAGTCCGATCTTTGGGTTGAAAGCATTATATTTGACTTTGACGATAAATATTTTAAAAGAATAATGTCCATCTCTTCTATTTTAGGAATTAAAACATCTTCCAAAACTTCCAACGAGTCTCCGGGATACCTCAAACTGTCGTATGCGGAGGTTAAAAATATAACGTCAGATGTTTTTAATTCCTCACGTTGCAAAAGTAATCGATCCGCACGATTTTTCATTTTTAAAATAATCGATTGCGGACAACTGTTGTAATCTTTTCTAAACATACCAATTCGAAACAAATCTTCTGCCGTCGCCTCCTCAAAGTTATTTTCGAGATGATTATACATCAGAATTAACAACTTGGGATTTATTGAACTGGAAAAACGTCTAACAGAATCAAAAATCAGTAAAAACCAGGAAAAGTTGAGTTCTTGGTTGTTCGTGGCCAACTCACATAGCCATTCCTGAAGCTCATTCAACTTCTCATCGGTCATAAAGTAGACTGTGCAATGAATCAAATTTTCTAAATTTTGAAAAGATTTGTTGACCATATCTTGTCCCAGTTGAGGTCGAAGTCTTTCAAATCTTTCGCAAATGTAAGCGTTTACGTAAAAGCCATTTCTTCGCATCATATGGCTTACAGTCGAATATGCAGACAGTTCCTCCCAATCGAATTCGTCTTGACGCCTTTGACACTCGATAAATAATCCAAAGAAAGTCGAATCATTTGTATTCAAATTCAATAATTTCAATACCGACTGAGTAACAGCCAAGAGTTGACCGTTAGTAAAGTCTTGACGGAATTTATTCGCTTCGGAACAAAGTCTTTTAAATTCCGAATTGTCATTTATTTGTTTGTATAATTCTCGCGTTTCACTACTAAAAAACGATTGAAAGTAGATCAATGGGTATCTATTATGTATACCCCAAGAAAATGACAGTAGTTGTTTGGTTAATAAATCTTCCAAAGTGGTAAAAGCAGCGGTTATTAATTGAGGTGTCAATGTATCGCTGAGAAAAAGATTTTCGAAAACTCGCTCAATCGTCTGAGCGTTTAAAATACGCGTCAATTCTTCATCTACCCGATTCCCGCAACTTGCTTCGTGTACCAAACCGCACAAACTCTTTGAATATAATAACCGCTTTGACTTTTTTCCTGGTGGAGTGCTGGTGAAAAAAGATGATGATGCCTCGCACAGACGAATTCCATTTCTACAAGTATTGATTCGTGCTGCGTTCAAATACGATCTTAACGTCCGCGTCACGCACCAACTTGCCATTAATGATACTGTAACCAAAAAGCCTACTTTAGTAATTTTATACCGTACCGAGTTAGGATAGAAGTTTAAATTACGTGCAATAATCGTACCTGATGCTCCTACCGGTAGTTCGTAACCAACTAGAGTATCTTAATACAGTAGGCCTACTGTATTAAAATTTATAATTTTAACCAAAAATTTAACTACTGTACTTCATAATTTCCTCGTTAACAAAACAATCCAGGTAAAGCCTTGATTTATAAATTCAAGTTATAAAATAAAATTGCATTAATACCGGTAATTATGGCAGCTTCATACGCATAATTATCAATGAAGTCCGCGTACCTACATGATTTACAGTACATGTAGTCACGTTCATCGCCACTTCAGCTCAACAAACGCCTCCTACATACAGGTGACGCGTTGGCTAAACCTCGTGGTACCATAGTAAGTCGAATCGCTTCCTCAGTCGCCCACGAGGGTCATCCAAAAATTAAAAAAAATAAATAATTTTCAAAATACTGTATATAAATTTATAAAAAAAATCGAATTATGCTGAACAATCACCCATTTATTTACAGTAAGTTCTTTTAGGTATTAACATCATAATTTCATAAACAAAGAATGATTCTGGTCAATGAACAAGTTGGGGAAAAAATTTGATTTGCAAAAATACCGCATTTAGATTAGAAAGACCTTGAACACCATCAACATACCAAAAAGGGGGTTTAAAAGTTTTAGCGAAAATAATGGTTCAGTATTATGGATTGCTCGCCTTTATGAAAGTTGTACGAGTCTAAACTTCGAAAGGGTTTCAATTCTGCCACCAGTGCAAGCACATTGAAACACAAAAATGTTCAACTACTGTACCTTATAAAGCCTATTTAAGTTATTTAATAGGTTCGATAAAATCTCAGGCTTTTTTAACGGCTTAAAAATACAATAATACAACATTATTTTCTGAAAAATAATGTGACCATGAGAATTTACAGTTTAAGATAATTTATATCGTCTACAACATTAGTGAACTAGAAAATCTCGTGACCAGGAACGATAAAACCAACTTGAGGCTTGCTTTTCGGAGCACCTATTTAGCTCATGAAACTTCTTTGAACGTACTTCGGTATCTATTTAAAATTCTAACAACTATCAAGGAAGGAGGCGAGCTACTACAACTAAAATTTCATGATTTTCCAAGAGGAAAAGACCGTATCTTCAGGCCATCTGCAGAAATATCCTCAAAAATCAGAGGATTCTAAAATCTAAACAGTCATCTCCATAATTTGAATGTTCTGCCGAGCTAAAAACTAAACCCCTTGATGTTTCAGGAGCAAAATAAATACCACGTGCTAGTCAGCGAATTCTAGATGAATAGAAAATCTGCACTGAAAATCTACTTAGGAAATGTTCACTTTAAGCGACTTCACTTCACATAATTTCAATGGGTTAAAAGTTATCAAAAAAAGATTTTTTTTTTACCTCGCCATCAGACGAGATTCAAATTTCAATGAGGAATCTGCTGTAGAAAGAGAACAACTCTTCTTCCGACTGATTATCATAATCATCCGATCAATAGATTTCGAAGTTTGTAGCATTAAAATTCAGTGCACAATATCATTATTTTAATCGTTTAAATAAAGAAAATAAGCAAAAGTATAATAAATGATTAATTTTAATAAATCAATCAAATATTAATTTTAAGCTTCGATCTTCTTCTTGGAAGCTTTCCTTGCTTTCAACACCTTGACTACAATTTTTTCTTCTTCGATTAAAAATGCTCGAATTATTCTGAAAAACAATTTTTGTTCTAAATGATCCTATTTTCGATGAATAATAATTATACAAATTACATACCGACTTCTGACGCATTTTGCACATCTAGAACCACCGTAGGTTCTCGATACTGTCTTCAAACGTTTAGACATGGATGATAATTCCCTAGGTCTAGCAGGAGTGATCTATAAGACCATTTTAAATCATTCAAAGCAATACAGAAACGCTATATTAAAGATCACTTACACCCATTAGTCTAACTTTACAGTCGCCACATCTTGGAATACTGCCGGGCTTCTTGGTGTACAAATATACAAGCTTTCCACCTGGCGTCTTTGAACTATTTTTATTAAATAAATCATTGAGAACTACTTTTTTTAAAAAACAAATACGTAAACATTAAAAAATATACAGTACTCACATGCGACGTCTGTTTGAAGGCGTGTTATAACTAAGCCTTCGTCGGTATGTTAATCTTTGCACCATTTTTTCTGCCTGCAATTAGAAAACTTAATCGTTATACAATTCAACTTATCCATAAAATTGTTAAATACGTTAAAATAATTCGAAATACGAGTAGGATGGTTTAATATAAATTGGATTTACTTACTAGTTTCAATGGCCAAACAACAACGCGAACACGTACACTTCAGTAACCTTCCTTCCCGAGTTGCGAGCCTTGAGAATAGGAGCTGTCTGCTCTGCCTATTAAAAAACCTACAGCGCTTTTACTACACTCGCGTTACAATTTTATAAATTTTTAGTTGCAATTAATTATACACTGAATATTAAGTTGAAAAACATTATTAAATTTTGAGGTTACATAAATTCTTTAAATTTAAAATTTGGTTAATTTAAATTTAATTACTAAATACAATTTACAAGTATGCAAGTTTTAAAATTGCATAAAGTGATCATAAATCCAATAATAAAACATTACATAATTGTATTTTAATTACTGTATTATTATTTTGGCATGCAAAGCAGCTAATCGGTAAATGGCATTCATTAATATTATTATAATTATTAGAAAAAGTACGGTATTAAAAAAAAACAACAATAGGTTACTTTTTTCGTGTTTAAATTTTAATACCCGGTATATAAACTATCGCAAATTTAAAAGATTATTTGAATTATCATTTATTTTTAGCAGAAGCACAAAAAAATTAAACTTTTTGTTACTGTATTTCAAATAAAAATGAAAAATAATTGTAGTTTCGTATCCAGTTGAAAATCGATTTTGCCAGCGTAAAAAAATGTAGAATTTTTTTTTATTTTCAGTTTGATTTTTGTTATTCCATTCTAGCAAACTTAATTTAAGTATCCTACCTTTGTTAAAACTTACATAAAAAGAATTAAAAGTTATTGATTCGAATAATAAAAGATTGAATGTTTTTTTTTTATAACTCTTCTTTCAATTCCATGTTTAAAACAAAAGATAAATAAAATTTTGTAAACTGTAATTATTCTACCCATTCAAGCTGATTTAAGTTAAACTTTTTTAAAAAAAAAAAAAAAACAAACATAAAAAGAATTAAAAATTGTTGATTTAAATTATAATTATGAGGGATTAATTGCTTATTTCGAAACTCTTCTTTCAACTGCATATTTAAAACAAAGGATAAATAAAAATTGTTTAATTATAATTACTGTATTCTACGCATTAAAACTAATTTATGTTTAACTTAAATTTTTTTTTAACAGAAATCATTAGCATTTCTCATAATAATATTCATTATAATTGTACTGTACTCGGTACTGTAGCTACATAAATTCATGTAAAAGAAAAAATTGTAAAGTTACAGTAGATTATTGTTTAAATTGCAACTAATTATTTATAAAATAAAATGAAGCATCAATTTCGAATTTAATTAATTTTTTTTATTATTATCACGATCAGAGACTCCCATACTAAAATCTTAATAACGCTTTCCATTTTCCAATAGCGCGCTCTTGAATAGAAAACGAAGATCAAAGAGAACGCTGATTGGTTAAAAAAAACCGCCTATAGTTTGGCACGAGTCGCTTTTCGAATTCGGTACTTTCTCAACAAGAAGCAAGTCGATGTCACCCTTAAAAAAATTATTTTTTTGAAATTAAATTGGTCACGGCAGCTTAACATATCACAGTATCAAAAATTGTGAATGAAACAATTTGTAATTTTTTTTATTTAAAAAAAAATATATACCGGTATATAATATTATTTTACGTCATAAAAATACAGTGACTGTTAAAAGTAAAAAAAATTACAAAAAAAAATATTTTTTTAATCGAACGATTAAAAATTCTTTGAGTAAATAATTAAAACAAAATAATTGAAAAGTTTTCTACTTTCCTACTCAAACCTATGCTAGAAAATAATTATCAGGATGGAATAGCATTAGAAAGAAGAGCGCATGCGCGTATAATTCCGTGACGTCATATTCTCCTTCTCGTCAGCCGTCGTTCCGTAGGCTGAAGCTAGTCGAGCGAGCGGTTGCTTTAAGTGCGTGTCGTTATATTTCTAGTTTCACGTGTCCGTGTTTGTTTGAGGATGTTTTTGACTGCTCTAGTAGTTTATTAATGTCGTTGTGTGTACGAAACCAAGTTATTTATCAATCGGGGGATATACAATATTCATCTTTTTAGTGGTTTGCCGTCTTTTGATCGCAGTTTAAGCGCGCCCAATACAATGCCGCATGTAAACGGTGACGGCGGCGGCGGGAGCGGGAGCGACGATTTAGCCTCTTCGGATGAAATCAAAGTATTTACGGAGGAAGGCGAAGTTGAGGAGGATAAACGGTCGTCCTCGGAGAACCTCATCGAGGTGAAGTCAAGCCTCGTTACCGAAAGCGAAGAGGTACGCATGTGTTGTTTTACAAATAATAATAATAATAAAGTTTGTTTTTGTTGCAAACGAAAAATGAAAAAAAAAAAAAAAAAAAGTTTTTGCGATGGAATTGGTTGGTATCGGGGGTTTTTGGCGGGATCGGGTGGCGCGCGCGGTGGAACCCATGTGTTTTCGCTACACATTTCGCACACACGCACAACATCTCACTTTACGCATTTATATATCCATTCACGGATAGTTAAGTTTCTTGAACCCCGGATTTACGACGAGTTTGTGTGCGTGCCTGCGTGTATGTGATAGATGTTATTTGTTTCTGATTATTCTTAACATGTCGATCTATGTTTGTTTTTTAGGAGAAAACTATCGCTATTCCCGGACAAAGTTTCTCTTCGAAACATGCGAGTCATACGATTCGTCCCGAACCAACTACTATCGGTACGTACATCTTTTCTTTTTTTTTATTTTGAAAATTTATTTTTATCAGTTCAACTTTTCGCACTATTTTTTTTTGGTTATCTACAGTATAATATATATCTAGCGATTCAAGAGTTTGAATTTCATTACGAAGGTGTGAGTGAAATAGATTCGGCGCGAAATGCTCGTGTTATTAGTTGGCGCGCGAAGAGTGGAACCTTGTGCACCCGTAAAAGTTTGAAAGATAAACAACTCGTTTAAGGTCATTATAGAGTAGCGTAGCTAATGCGAATACGCGAGCTTATGTAAACTTTCGAGTTTTTTCTTTTCTTTATTATTTTTTTTTTTTAAAGAAGAGACTCTTCCTCGACGTACTTAGCATGATTGAATTCCTCAAGTTTCGATCGGATGTCGACCTCTCCCTGACGGATAAACTCTTATTTCATTTCTCATCTAACCCCTCTCTACACCCACTTTCGCTTCGCTTTTGTTTTTCTCGTACATGTAGTTTTGTTTATTACGATGACATGAAACAATGTTAAATTCATTTTTCTTCTTTTTTTTTCCTCGAGAGAAAGTTATAACATTTTTATAACTGTGGTCGTAACTTTTTTTTTTCTCGGAAAAGTTATCGAAAATTTCGAAATTTGTATTTTTCTACGTACAGTAACTTCGATTACACTGGATTTGACATGAAATTTCTTCTGATAATTTTTTTAATATCGGAAATGTTTTGTTTGACGAAATTTAAAACCCCGCGAGAGATGAACAAATTCTGTTTTTTTTTTAACGAATTTTTTTTATTTTTATTACTTGACATACTTTATTAAGATAAATATTTCTCAGTTTCTGTTTTCTTTTCTTTTTCAAAGTTTCTGGATACTGACCGGTTTTAGAATGGAACTGCTCTGCCGTATTAATAACACAAATAGGATTAAAGGTTTACAAATTATACTTGAAATTTTAGTTTTTTTGGGGTGTAATTTACAAGAAACGGATTAACATGAAAGAAACTTGACGGAAAAGTTTAAAATACTGTAGCTTAGGAGACACTCCCTGTAAATCTATTATACACATACATTTTTTTTTTGTTTAGGTATGCTATAAACAATGCTCATACTTGTACTAAAATTGGACTTAAAAATATCAAACTAAACTGCTCGAGCAAGCGAGAAATTGGTTCTTTTAAAAGTATTCTGCGGTATTCTTATGTTGATTTACTTAGAAATACATTTTTTGAAGGTGAATCAATTTTTACGGGAATTCTTTATTACGACTTTTAATTTTAAAAGCTTTCCCTCAAATTTATTATTTACTAGCAGTTGAGATAACTTAATCACTTTTACTTTATCAGAATTGTTAAAAATTGGTTGAAATTTAATCTTAATACTGTATTGTTTTAAAATGACAGTGCCGCGCATGGCAATATCAGATAATAAAAAGGTACTCTATCCCGAATAATATACCGTATGATCTGAAATTTAGCAGATATTTTAAAAGTTTTTGACATACTGTATTAAAAACTCTTAATTAAAATGCAGAAATTTTTTTTATCAATTGGAAGCTCATTAGAAGAAATTGGTCAGAGCAGTTCTGTTGTCTCCAACTTAATCTTTTCTTAACTTTTTATTTCTTGAAAAAAATGTGGAAAGTTGTGAAGGAATATTTCTGTATCGACGCCTGTATACGTGCTCGAGGGTTTACAAGCTAACTTATGTACGTACGGTTTTGGGGTCTGTGGAAGTAAACATTCTTGTGCCGAGGGTTAAGTCAAAACAAGGCTGACTCAGCGAAGCTGGTAGGGGGTGGGGCGAAGGAGAAGGAGGTGGTAGGCGAGTGGTGCAGAGCGCGCGACCTATGTGCTATTTGTGGCACTGATAAGTAAACGATTCTTTACAAACTCCAGTTTTGCTCAATTTCTACCGGGTAGATAAATAAATACTGCATGGCATGTAGATGACGAAGTGGGGAGATCTCGGGCCAATAAGATTTTTTTTTAACCTTTTAATTTTTATTTTTCTATCTCTTTTCCTGAATTTTGATAAATAGAGCGAGCAATTAAAGGCACTCGTCTAACATTAACCATATCACTCGAATGATAATTATTGTCAGAACAAGTACATTATCAGCACAATGCGGCATTGGAACATGTCAGTCAAAGTAAGATTTGATTGATGAGAGATAATTTGATATTTTTATCTTGTTTTAATGTATTACTTTTGATAAGTTGCGTATACTTGATGACATCAAGTATCTAAGAGTTGTAGATTTTGTTTCAAACCGACGTGCAGCAGCTACAAAAAAATAAAAAATTAATAAAACGTTATACAGTATACTGTAAATTAGTTAATTAATTAATTGGGTTGGCTTAATGGCGTGTTGTTAAGTTTCGAGAGAGAAAAAGTAGCTCATGCTTGTAAAGGTATAAACAGACATGCCTCTTGCCGCTCTACAAGAAGGTGGCTTCTGACGCGTCGAAAGAAGTAAAAGTG
>JAQGAZ010002162.1:0-20121 GCA_034692225.1 Polydesmus complanatus
GGGAATTTGAACATTGCGGATATCTTCACAAAACCTTTGTCGAAGAATAAGTTAAGTTTATTATGTGACAATATTTTAGTAGACATGACATTGTCTTGAGACTTTTAGGGGGAGTTGTTGAATTTATGCAAAATTATTTAAAGTTTATAATGCAAATTTTATGTTAAATTGAAAAGCCTCAAGCCATTATCCTTGTATAATTATTTTTCTTTTGTCTAACCTAAGATTGTGAAATTAGAAATATTATTTGCCCTTTGTTAAAAACCTGTAAAAACTGGATCTCATTTAATCCTGTAATTACTGTAAATTTCGCAATACTATAATTTCCAGAAAGTTCTCCCCATTGTTCTGATGAGTATAAATAGAGCTGTTTTTCTCTAAAATAATCAGATCAAAACTAAAAGTTGAAGAGAGAGAATCTCTTGGCTGATTAAGTAAATAAAAGTTTTGTTTCTCAGAAGCCTTGGTTGTAAGCCTCAAATTTCTTACAATAGTCAACAGAATGCAACTGATTGTATTGAATTTTTTTTAGAAAGCAAATGAGACACACTAGTTCAACATTAGTTCAGAGCTAATTCCAAATGATTAACAATTGTTCAAAAACAAGGTAATTAGTAATAATGCTGCACACATTCGTTATGTTACATTTTTGTTTCACTGTTATCACAAGCTAGTACTGTTAAATTTAGTCAAAATTTACTTTTTAAATATTTGAAATTTTTTAGTATTTTTTGAATTAACTAAAAAATTAATTTTTTAACCAAAAAACTCTCTGAGTTTCTCTTTAAAATGACACCATTTTTAACTTTTTAGCTCTGCTAGTTTTTTTTTTTTATTCCAATTCTTTATCGTTCAGTACCATCTCGGAAATCCAGTTTTATATGGCCAAGGAAAGATTTTAAATCAAAAAAATTTTAAATTAAAAGTCCATATTTTTAAACAATGCAAAAACTTGTCTCAAACAATTATGTATTTCCAATACATAATTATTTAAACTCTTATCATGAGAATCAAAATGGCAAAAAAAAAGAGAAAATTTAAGCTAAATAAATAAATAAACATATGCCTATCTTAAAAAAATGAATATACAGGGTGGAAGAAAAGTCTTGAGTTTTATCGATTTTCCTTCTAAATTACGGCCGACATCAAAATTCTGCTAATGGGAGTGAATAGTAATGTACCCTGGCGCTATCCAATGGTAATGCCAAACTTGACCTTGAAGGTCATCTTCAGGGTCATTACAATTCTAACTCTGAAACGGTTAAGGATAGAACAAAAAATCCAATTAGAAATTTGTAGGGCATGGCCAAATTAGTCTAAAGGCACCTTAAAACATAAAACAATGTTTCTGTGTACAAAGATATTTCACTTACAAAATGTCAATTTGCTCCTGAAAGTTGCACACCAGCATGTATTGAAAGCAACATGCAGCACAGGTAAGCAGTGCGAGTGTGCAAACTTCAGGGGCAAATTGACATTTTGTAAGTAAAATATCTTCATACACAGAAACATTGTCTTATGTTTTAAGATGCCTTTAGACTAATTTGGCCATGCCCTACAACTTTCTAATTGAATTTTTTGTTCTATCATTAACTGTTTCAGAGTTAAAATTGTAATAACCTTGAAGATGACTCTTAAGGTCAAGTTTAACATGACCATTAGATAGCGCCAGAGCACATTACTATTTACTCCCATTAACAGAATTTTGACATCGGCCGTAATTTAGCTGAAAAATCGATAAAACTCAGACTTTTCTTCCACCCTGTATATAGACATCAGAATAATACAATATAATATTAAGCAGCAAATGAAAAAAATAAGGTAAATCAAATAAACACTGGACCATTTCATAACGCAAGTATGTTTCCCAACAGTTAATTGTGTTAGCTTCAGTCATTTATCGTGGTCTTCTTCATATTTCAGTGAGCATTTTAAAAATTCTAACTCAAGTACAATCAAACAGCAAGTTTTATAAGACATAAAAAGCCTAAAGTTTATTTTCAATGAAAATTTTTCAATTTTTTCAATTGTTTTTTTTAAATTTGGAACCGATTATTTGAATTTGCATGGGTTTCTTTGATAAAAAAATTATTCACTATATATAGCATTTCGATTAATGGCCTACTTTTCTGGGCATTATCATTACCGTATATTGAGGAATGGGTGTACACTGTATGCTGAGCATTAATTAGTAGACACAGTCATGACAATATGTTTATGCGTATATTATATTTAAAAACTCAATGATTATAGTTTATAAATAGTGTAGAACCCTTGAAAAACATTGTAGAGAACGGGTTTGAAGTTAATGAATGACTTATCACAATTCTCAAATTTAATGATAAAATCAATTCTAGTTTTGAATTATCAAAGTTTGAGGAAAGATTTTTAATTAAAGTTTGTTTTATTCACAAAAATATAATTGAATCGCCAGCTTAAAATAGTCAGGAGATAACCAATCAAACTCTAAAAGAAAGAAATTTTGATTAGTATACAAAATATTAAAAATGTTAAGCTTCAAGTTTAATCCACTTAGAATGAAAAGACGAAGATTGTTTCTTCCATCACAAGGTCTATGAAGCAACTAAAATGTTCGCTCCGCAATCACTTCTCCTAATTTTCATTACCATTTAAACTCTTCAACTCTGCCAATTCCATCAATGCTGTGTCAGAAATGGCGCTCTCCTCTATCAACCCTTCACGGTATCTGTCATTAAAATTGATCAAAACTTCCTTAAAACGCGAAGTGTTGGAAATCAGTATAATAATGATACTTTAGCGCCATTTGTGTTTGCGCACATTTTTCGTGATTTATGCATGCCTGTGCATTCTAAATCAATTTTTCGAAATTAACCTTCAAGGTGTGCGGTTCAACTAAATTTAAGTTCTCTAATTTTAAGTTTGTTCAGTTCTAATCCTGTTCACTAGTTAATAAAGAAAATATTAAATTCTGATTTCAACTTCATCATAGTGTGATCTAGTGCGAAATAGATTTAATCGACATTTCTAACACATGGACTCTTCAATAAGAATTAATTTTATCAATTCTTCTCGTTTGGTGTTTATACTGAGTCAAGGTTAAGCGCCTACACTCCTGAAACAACCGAGAACACTGATTAATCCCGAAAACCCTGGCTGATTTTAATAGTGCAAAGGTGCTCATCTATCAACTCCCATTCACACTGTTCCGCTTTGACGAATAAGGATTGTATTGGCCAAGCTAATAAATTTATCAGTGTATCATAAATACACTCAAAATGTACAGTTCCGTTGCTCCTCGTTCATCCATAACAGGAAATGGAGCATGCAGCAGCCGGGAGACAGTTCATGGCTAAATAAATCCTCAACATCTTCTCCGAAAACTTAAGTCTTTTTCTTGCTGGTTTTTCGAGGAAATACTGACACATTGGTTGAAGCTATGTAGCATTTCTTTGAATAGGTATTTCTGAATTGAGTTGCCAATCAAGATCATTTTTTGAAAATGTTGCTTCAACCAATCTGCCCACCCGCATAGAGTACTGTACAAGTAAAGTACAGGACCAAGACATAGTGCTGCATGTAACAATAACCTACCCCATCATCAACAAACTCCCATAGTTGATCTTCGAGCATTAATTCAATCAACTCCACAGCTTCGTCTTCTAAACAGTTGATGCATGCTAATTGATAGCGATTTTTAACGACAATGTGTAATCTTTCATCTTTCACCATTGACTGGACCATTTCCGCATAATCTTGAAAATGATCATCGCAACAGACTTCCTTCTGATATTGACACCAGGCAATCAACTCCATTTCAAGTTCCTTTTTACATGTTTCGATATTAAAAATGCAATATCGAAAGACCGATATTTTTTAATTTTTTTTTTACCTTTTTTTAAAAAATTGGCAAACATTTTATTTTGTCAAAAAAAAGCACAAAATTTGTCATTTTTAACAAAAAAAAAAAAAATTTCGTGGCACTTCTTTACTTCACAACTTGCATTTTTTAAGGAGTGGAGGGGAGGCCACAAATTGCTTTTGTCATCAGGCGTCAAGTACTCTGGCTACATCATTGAGTTTACCTCAAAATTTTAAAAATAATTATACCCCTACTGTACATTGGGGTAAAACGGGGAAGTCAAAATTTCGAAATATTGATATTATTTTTTGATACATGTACAATAAGCTACATTATTAGTTGATGACAAACCATAAGCATTTTAATAGTAACTAATTCTGGTTCACACATTCATTGACAAAATTTTAAATTGTGGCCAATCAAGTTGGCTACTTAAATAAAAATATGTATTATTTCTAAAATTTTTTTTCTCTAGAAAATGGGGTTTTTAAAAGATGGCATAAGTATTTCTTTGAATGGCAAAGCCAAAAAAACCATAAGTGGTCTAACTATGACAACTTCCAACAAGGCTACGTTGGGTTAATGAAACAGAAAGATTTATGGCTATTACTATACGGGAGTAGGGACTGCTAAACCACCATCTATGTAAGTTCCATTTAATTTTAAAATATTCATTTTATTGCCATTTTTAACTTCTGTAATTTTTTCTTTTTTTTTTAGGCTGATCAAATTCTTTCTGCCAGTCATCTGGCACAAATTTAAAGCGGACTATTTTGCATCACTCATAGAGTGTGGTGTCGCTGTCTGGCTAGTTATTGATTTTTATCCAACTGAGAATGTGATGTTGAGTGCATTTGTGGCAAGAATGAAATCTTTGTTATGTAAGTACAAAGTACAGTAGGCTACATTTATGAAACAAAATCATTTAAAATATAATGTAGAAAATGTTAATTAAAAAATGTATTAAAATTAAAATGTATATTTTTTTAGCTGCCAATCTGGATTTAAATGCTAACATGCCGGAAGTTAATGAAGCTTGAACAGATGGAAATAACCCGAATGACAATGCTGACAAGCCTGAAGTCAGCTTAGTGGAAGTTGTGGTAGAAGAAAGACCGGTAGTAAATGAACAAGCAGCAGTGGCTGTGGAAGGAAATGCACTGGAGGCTGTGGGAGGAAATGCAGCAGAGGCTGTGGAAGGAAATGCAGCAGAGGCTGTGGAAGGAAATGCAGCAGAAAATGTGGGAGCTGTAGGATGGAATGCTGTAGGACCCGACGGTCTTCCAGGTAAATATTATAATAATTATTGTATTAAACATAATTTTCAAATGAAGTATTTAAAAAGTCAAAATTGGGCTACAAGTACCAGAAGCAAGAGAATAAAAAAAAGAAAGAGCAACAAGCCAGGAAGAAGCTTCACGATAGATTGGCAGTATATACGAGGACGGGTCAAAAAGTTCGTGCAGTTTTATTAAATTTTCGCTCTATATTTGAACTATATTTATTCTTTTTTGGGAACATGTTGGCTAACATGTCCTTGACCATTACCTAAATTGGCAACTTTTTTTACTGCCTAATTTAGGTTTTTTAGCCATCTAAACAAGTGGAGTTTTTTAAGGCTCGGCCATTTTTTAATTTTCACCATTAAAAATAGCGTTATAAAAGTAATGATATTGTGGGCCATAAATTTTTATTTCAATGTGTTGCAATTGATAAAAACTACTATTTGAGAAAGTTGACTCGGTTAAAGGCGGGAAAATTCGTTGAAAGCGTTTAAATTTAGAGAGGGTCACATTCACCGGTATGATGCACCAGCTCCTACTCCATTGCAAAAATATCACTAAATTAATACCCACAACCTCTTTATTTACCAAATTTGATTTAAGGTGACTTGTTTCCCATTATCAAATAAAAAAACAAAAAGAAAATGTAAGAATTAATTTCATACGATAAAACTATTTTTAATGGTGAAAATTAAAAAATCGCCGAGCATCAAAAAACCCCACTTATTTAGATGGCTAAAAAACCTAAATTAGGCGGTAAAAAAAGTTGCCAATTTAGGTAATGGTCAAGGACATGTTAGCCAACATGTTCCCAAAAAAGAATAAATATAGTTCAAATATAGAGCGAAAATTTAATAAATTTGCACGAACTTTTTGATCCGTCCTCGTATATATATATATATACACACCAACAAGTGCAATTTAACCAATTGTTTAAATTTATTTATTAATTAAAATTAAATTTCAGAAAGAAAAGGAAGGCAACCCCAACTAAATTGGCCAAACACCTGTTAATTAATACTCAAGTTTTTATTATCATGGACATTAAAGAATAAAAAAATGGTCTTAATTATAATTGAAAACTTGTGTTTTTAATTTTCAATAAGCTACAATGACATTTAAAAAATTGTCCATCATATAAGAAAAACCTGTGGAATGAATAACAATTTAAAATTAATTCTTCACAATTTTCCTAATAATTTTTTTTAATACTGTGTTTTCTATTCTAGTTCTCAGATATTACAGGTACAGTAATTGGAATAGTTAAAGTAATGGTACAATGAAGTAAACCATGTATGTGGTTGCTCCGCGCACTTGGTTGTATCGAGATGGAAGCACATTGTGATTGGTCACCAGGGTTACATGTTCTGCAAAGAGAAGAGTGCCAAGGCTTGTGGCTTTGTTTTGCGTCGCAGGTGTTGGGAGTAATAGTTGTGTGTGCTCTTTGGATAAAGTCAGTGGACAAACTTTTAAGGTAGGGATTGTTATCATTATAAGTAAAAACTGTAAACTAACATAAGAGACAATCAGAAATAAATCTTTTTTTTTTTTTTGAAAATTTAACTGTGAATAACAATTTCTTTTGCAAAGAAGCATTGTAGTACCATAGCGTAATGGCAATGCACCCTGTTGCAGAGAAATGAGGCTAGCTAGATATGCTGTATCTCTTCCGTACTTTTATTAGTTCAATCAATTTTAATACTGTATATCAAATTACTAAAATGATACATTGAAACGACCAATCAAGCAAACTCCCTGCCAATGAGAGCCATCTCAAAATTAATTTTGTGGCCTGGGAAAGTGACACTTTCGAATGCGCCACTCACTATTCAAAGAACAGCTTATACTGTATGATATATCTCATTAAATTTATTAAAGAACGAAAAAAGAAAATTTTGGTCTGCTATAAAATTAATTAAAAAAGATAAATATTCAAAGTTTAGTATTTAAGTTTTATTAAATACCGTAAATTCAAATCTAGAAAAAAGAAATTATTGATTAGTAAAAAGTTTTTGTTACCATATACATTAAATATCAAATACTTTATCTTCTTCTCAACGTTCTCCTTCTGATCACATTGTCTATGAGTCGACTAAGACATTTACTCCTCAATTGCTTCGCTTCATCATCTGGGTCTTTGAAGCTATTTAACTCGGCCCTTTCTTTGCACTCCATCAACACTGCCTCGGACATTACGCTCTCATTCAACAACACAGGGCTGATTCTATCATATAGACTTCTATTCTTCATCAATAAAATTCGTTCAATAAAATAAATTCTTTTTGTTTGGTCTCAATTAAGTCTACCAATTGGTAAATGTTATCCAGAAATTCGTATCTCCGTTCCTCTTCACACATCAGCGACAAATAATAGATCAAGCCACAATCAGGAGACTGTTTGTAGCGATAATAACAGTTTTCTAGCGGAGCCCGTTAATTTAAAACCTGCTCTTTTTAGACTTGGCTTACTTTGTCAAAGAAATACTCGCACGTCGCTGGACTACCTCTACATAAAACAACTTCGAAGAGATCATATTGATTAATCGATTCACCACCTCTCAAGTCCAAAGCTCCTAAAATTCTATTCCACATATTCTCATCGCCGTTTAAAATGCACGTAAAGTACACTACCAAGATGCGGCGATCAAACACCCAATAACTTTCCACCTCATTCATATACTGCTGCCCTTGATCGTTGGAAATAAATTCAATCAATTCACGAGCTTCGTCTTCTAAGCAGTTGAGGCAAGCGATTTCATAGCAAATTACAATGTCTACTCTCTCGTCCTTCACCATCAATTCGGCCGTTCTCTTGTAATCTACTGTGCCGCGCATACGCCAATACAGTTATTGAGGTATCAAGTTGTCTAAAAATTTAAATCTATAATCATATACGGTAGATTATGATAGTGACACCAAGCGGCAACCTGCATTTCAATCGGCTTAATGAAAGTTGACAGCTCCTTTTTACGTGTTTCGGGTAATGGAAGAGCCGAGATTTTGCTTTTTACTTGATCTTCGATCTCTTTCCATTTCTGTTTATCTTCGCGTAGTTCGTAAGCCGGTCGACCGTTTAACGATGCTGCAATTTGAGTGAAAATGTCGCGTTGACTCCACAAATGAGCCACTGTTTTCACTCCGGCTGGATGTTGGAGCGACAGAGTTTGCATCGCACTCGATTTCATAGACGTTTTTCTGCAGCAATAAATTTTTACGAAGTTATTTAACACATTTTCTTTTCTATTTTTATCACCACTAACATACGTTACCATTGATTTTGTGACAAATGTTGAGATATTTTTTGTGACTCTTATTCGAATCTTTTACGGTTACTATGACGTATAGCTTTAATAGATCCGCGGTGATTGAGAGTTGAATCGAAAGAAACGTAAGCTAAAATTATAATCACCAGCTATAATATTATTTAAAGTCAATGAATTATATTTGAATATTATATTATTATTAGTACTTTACTCAATATTTTGCGTCTACGCCCGAAGTTTTCCAAAACAGTGGCTATATTCGTCTCCCATTCGAAATGTCCAGGCAAACTCACCGCTGATTGGAGCGATCTCGCCGTCTGAAAGCGAAGCAAAGCGCTCATCGCTTGTGTCTTCCCGGTAAGCGCCTATTACGTGATCTACGGCAGTGTTGTCACTCTGGGAGGGCCACTCACACATGACGGAACTCGACTCTAATCGGGGAAATTGAATACATGACATTGATTGTACTGTAATTATTTTATCCAAATAATTAAAAAAAAATAAAATGAAATCTTTGAAGCTATCAGTTATCTGATAATGTTCTTATCTTTACTCAATGACTAGGAAAAAATGGTACCTGTTTTTTCTTAGAAACATTAAAGAATTATTATTCTAGAAATTGTTTTTCAAAAATAATGTTAGCAGTTGACGCACGGGCGCTTCGTTGAAAATGACTTTAATAAACCTTTCTTCTCTAGCATGAATAAAAAAACGTAAATTCACGCTGGCGGACAGATAACGCTCAGCCGGAGTTAAGCGCCAATTACACTCACAAAACAACCAGAAATAGTCGTAATCTAAGCTTTATAATCTAAGCTTAGTCATTGTCTAATCATAATCTAAGCTTAATCATTGTTCTCTGTTGTTTCGAAACAACAGAGAACAATGATTAATCTCGAAAATCACGGCTGATCTTCGTCTTCTAAACAGTTGATGCAAGCTAATTGATAGCGTCTTTCAACTACAACGCGTAACCTTTCGTCTTTTACCATTGACCGGACCATTTACGCGTAATCTATATATTACCGAGCATCGTCCAAGACAGTTGTTGAAGCAACAAGGTGACTAGAAAATGATCATCGCAACAGACTTCATTATGATATTGACACCAGGGGATCAACTCCATTACACGATTGCAAAATTTGAGTGAAAATGTGGCGTTGACTCCACAAATGAGCGGCTATTTTCACTCCAGCTAGATGTTGAAGCCACAGAGTCTGGAGCACGAAATTCATCATATGGCGTTTCCTTAACTAGCTAATAAAACATAGTAAAAATTAATATTACTGTACTCAGAGAGTCAATTATTCAAAATGACTTCACGATTATAATCCTCAAATGTTTATGGATGTTTGGAGCCGCGTAGTCGTAGGCTCTTAATAACCTTCTGCAAAGTTAATTTGCTACAAATAAAGAGTTAAAACTTAATTGCAACAACTGAAGTCTACATTTATTCCCAGGTACATGTATTTGATAACCAGTTTTCAATAATAATCATTAACGGTAATACCTTACCATGAATACATGTACTGTAGTTGGGATAATTATTACTTAAACAGATTTCGTCTGCAATTTTCGCTTTAAAATGTCCAGGCAAACTCAAAGCTTATAGTAGTGACAAAGATCTTATACTACTCGTAGTATAAGATCTTTGGTAGTGATCTCATGGGAAAGCCCCGCGCTCATCGCTTGTCTCTTCCCAGTGAGAGCTTGTCACGTCGTAGTCTATGGGCAGTGCTGCCGCTCAGAGAGGGCCGCTCACAAATGACAGAAGGCAAAGTCTACCAACTGATACCAAGATTGCTGATACTATCGTTACGGGAGAATTAATTTGTTCAAAATTAATTTAATTAAAAGTTATTAAATAAAAACAAGATTTTAATATTTTAAAAATTGAGAGAAATTTCTAGAAATTGGTTATTAAAACTTGATTAATAATTTTAGAGCTTAATAAAATTACAAATTTTTCAAATGACTACCAGTATTAATAAATGCAGTTATTTCGAGTAATTTACCATAATTAAGTCAATTACAACAATCAAAATACAAAAGGTTTATGCGTGTCGATTTGAGAAACAAGTTTAATGACATGTAATAGTTCTGTCTCCAATTAATAAAAAAAAAGTTTAAAAACACAACATTAATTGGTAAACAAAAATCCCAACAAACTAAAAAAAACATACTACCGTAATAAAAATAAATTGCGATTAGCACAAAATAGTTTATCCAAGTTAAATTATTACCGGCATATAAAACGAAATGTACAAGAACATAATAAAGATATTATGTTGCAATCCAAACTGGTTGTTAAGCAATACCAGTTCTGTTGTAGGCAAAACTTGAAAACTAGTCTAAACTGTTTCTGCCTGGTCAAATTAAACTAGTTCTGCCTAGGCACAAATAGTATTGCCTAAAATACTAGTTTGGACTGCAACATAATATACATTTTTTTTTTTCAAAAATTTATTTTCCGAATAATTACCGGGAAATGAATTCCTGATGGAATTTTTGCTTAATTTAAAAAAATACACAATATTAAAATATTAACTGCAATCGAATATTGGACTGCAGTTTTGTACTATTTATTATACTGTACTCTCCAAATTGGGGCTAATTTTAAAAAAAAAGGCGCACAATAATGTAAACATAACTAGGTTACGCTACTTGGACACCGTGCTGTCTGCGTGAGTGGCTTTTTCTTCCCTCATAGGCAATATCCGGTCGACTGGTATCGTCTATTAAATGAAACCAATAAAATCATTAGTTTCTATAAAATTATGCAATTTAATTTTATATGCAAAACAATAATAATTGCGAGATTAAAAGTCTGTATAATAAGTCCGTTTAAAGTTCGATCTACTGTAATGTATTTTTTTTCCAAATTATTACAAAATGTGGGAATTTTAATAATTTCGAACTTTAAATATGTAGTAAACAAATGACGTCATTGTGAAATGCTGTGGCTCAAAATAGACTACTACCGGTATTCCAATAGTTAGGATAATAATTGAGACTTCATTATTATTTTAATTATATATAATATATAGCCTATACTGTATATACATTTTTTCCACAAATTAATTATTATTAGTTTTATTTATCTTCTATTGAGTATAAATCAGCATTTCGTAATTTGTGAGTGGTACTCGTTGAGTGACTACATTGCCATAGAGCAGGTGATCAGGGCTCACTGAGAAGAGACAAGCTACTTTCCTTTTACATGGCGAGATCGCTCCAATTTGCCTGCAAAAATGCTACAAACTTATTAATGACAGGGGAAAAAAGTAAAATGAAATGACAATTAAAGAGAAAAAAATATAAAAAGTTAAGAAGCACTTTGATTTACGTAGGCTGCCAATACAGATGTTTAAGAATAACAAAGTGCAGAGAGAAGTGTAGGTGAATTTTAATTTACAAGTTATTTTGTACTGATACTGTACTTTTTTTTTTTACAGAATGATGAATTTTGATGTTGGTAATTTTCTTCGCTCCCGTATAGTGTGTGAAAATAAGTTTAAAAAAAAGTGTTTAAAAGTTACACTGATTTAATTTTTTTTACATACGTTTATTAATTAAATTTGTTACAACTTTTTTTTGAAAAGCAGTACCGCTATTAATTTTGTTTTATTTTGTTCCTGCGCGGGTGTAGGATAATAAGCGCACACGATCACACGATTAACTCATAACGTCTTTATTATATATCAGCTGTGGCAAGGACGGAGCGTGGAAGGGCGATCCTTCCCACACGAGATCATAAGGCTAACTCCCTAATCACAATCAGGCGCACCATTACACAACGCTCGGCCAGGTGGCGCCCCCTCGCATAATTACCAATCCGGCCGCCAGATGCCGTACCGGACAGCCTCCCCATTCTTCGTCCGCAGTTGCCCTCAACGCGCAAATTTAAACAAACCAAAATGGGCATTCTGGCTATCGGAGTTAAACATATCAAATTTACAAACAAATCTAACCCCGTCTTTGCCACATAACTTAAACTCTATACAAAGCTTTAACTTAACAATTTGTACAATTTAAACTTACAATTATTACAATTGCTACCCCTAATGAGAAGCTTTTCCTTAAGCAATGTACATAATAATGTTACATAATTTACATTTTTAATTCGAAATAAAGTTTCTCTTTAAATATCAAAAAAATATCGTGCTTAGGCTATAATATAGATATAACTTAAACGGAAGGGAAAAGCATCACCCTACTGATGTCATAAATGTAACAGATCGAAACAAACGAAACAGCTGATGCGCCTCAATTGGCACCATTTTCTATAAAAAAAAAGTTACAAAACAAATACTAAAAAATTCCTTCGAGACGGATTTCCCAACTAAATCCTAAATTTTCTTGACGTTTTCTCCCGGACTTCTCTGCCCTCTTAATGTTGTGGTATGTCGGCGGTACTTATAACGCCTGAAGTAACGTACCCAGAAAATCTCTCTTATTCAAAAAATAAAATCAATCAACTGCCATTAACTATTTAAACTAAATTACTGGTCAAAATCGAAAGAGCAACTTTGATCAGCTGTTTCAAAACATAATTATTCATTTTTCTCAAACTTATCAACTCTATTATCATCATGCACATTTAGAAAATACCAAGAAAATCATCTCCTGACGTAAAAAAAAATTTTAAGCTCTTTTTATGCAAATTACTCAAAATTATTCAATAATAAAATAAACGAACGTGCACCTTATGAAACCAAATTAACGAATAACTTGAATCTCGCTATTTTTAGCTTAAAAAAAAAAAGAGTTCCCAACTCTATGAACTTTAAACGATTTAAAACAAAAAATAAACATCGCAATCCCGAAATCTTAAACTTAACTCGCCTAGGTCATTTAAAGAAGCAACTTTTATTCTAGCTTAACTAAAAATACTTAATCTTCTTCTGTGTTCGGTCTTGGTATTCGCCACTTCTTCGATGTGAGCGATTGTCTCTGACGCTGTTTTGGTTGAATGCTCAGCTGAGCCATTTCGAGTTTGTCTGCGTCGATCACTGGTTCCTCCGGGATCAGTTGATCACCATTCAAAACTCCTGATGGCCCGGCCTGGGCATCTTCGGTCTCAACCGTCGAGGCAGGCCGCTCCCGCAGTCACCATTGGCAATATTGAGCCGTGTGCCCCGGAAAATGGCACTTAGCACAACCAACCTAGCTCAGTAGAAACGAGAAGGTTGATGCTGGGATCGCCACATGATCCTCCGGAAGTGAAGCACTCGTTGCAATCATTGTAGGTCGCTCGCAAAGAATGCTGAGCCACTCGTCGACGTTGAATTGCAAAGCTTTGTAACATTCAGCTTTGTCGACGGCTCGCGCTGTTTTTCGTGTAGCCTCCGCCATCTCCTTTCGCCAATCGACGTGTTCACTGCGAAATTGCCGTATTTGCCATTCAAGTTCAGCCACATTGTCAGAAGCCGTGGTTGCGGTTCCTACGTCCATGGTCTCAATTTAAGAGAGAGGCGTTGCCGACGCTATTGGGACCGACAAGTCTCTTAATATTTTCTTCGAGCGCCATCCGCTCCCGTTCTGCCGCATAACGAGTTTCACGCAACTCATCCGTCAATTAAAAACGTTCCGCTTCCGCCGCCTTAAATGCCATCGTCATTTCTCTAATCTCGACACTCAACAAAAAAAACTTTTGTGTGCGCTCGCCCTCGACTCGCTGCGTCTCCACTTCGCCCACAGGATGAGCCAAAAGGTTGACCGGTTGCCCGCTTCTAACTGAAGTTTCCACGCCGCTGCGCAAACAACTAAATATCATGCGAGCATGGTCCTGCTCACGGACTAAAACTTCGATCTGCTTTTTCTTCTTATTGTCCTGTTTAATAAAAAAGTCTCGGCTCTCTTCGATCTGCCGTGCAACTTCATGCCATTCGGATGCAACTGCGAAACACTCGTGCTTAATCGCTCGCAAATACCAAAGTTTCTCTTCGGCCTCGAAAATAAGCAAATCGGCCGCGCTATTAGGTCTCAAATCGTAAATTCTTACCATGTAGTCGTACCGTCATTGTGGGAAATTTCGAGCCTATATATATACGAGGACGGGTCAAAAAGTTCGTGCAATTTTATTTAATTTTTGCTCTATATTTGAATTATATTTATTTTTTTTGGCAAACATGTTGGTTAACATGTCTTTGACCATTACCTAAATTGGCAAATTTTTTTACCGCCTAATTTAGGTTTTTCAGCCATCTAAACAAGTGGGGTTTTTTGATGCTCGGCGATTTTTTAATTTTCCCATTGAAAAATAATTTAATAAAAGTAATGTTATTGTGTGCCATGAATTTTTATTTCAATGTGTTACAGTTGATAAAAATTACTATTTGAGAAAGTTAAATCGGTTAAAGTCGGCAGAATTCGTTGAAAATGTTTAAATTTAAGAAGAGACACATTCACTGGTATGGTGCACCAGCTCCTACCCCATTGCAAAAATAACACTAAATTGATACTCACAATTATTCTGTTTACCATATTTGGTCTAAAGTGACTTTTTTCCTTAACCAAATAAAAAAACAATAAAAAGAAAATGTAAGAATTCATTGCATATGATAAAACTATTTTTCACTGTGAAAATTAAAAAATCGCCGAGCAGCAAAAACCCCCACTTCTTAAGATGGCTGAAAAACCTAAATTAGGTGGTAAAAAAAATTGCTAATTTAGGTAATAGTAAAAGACATGTTAACCAACACGTTCACCAAAAAAAATAAATATAGTTCAAATATAAAGCAAAATTTTAATAAAATTGCACGAATTTTTTGACCCATCCTCGTACTTGAAACTTTTCAATTTCAAGTATTTTAAAAAAACTTTTAAACTACGAATTTTCAAATATTAAACGAAATTATGCAAAAAATTTTAAGTAAAAAAACGATACGAACTAATTTTATCGAAATGAACGAAACTTAACTTCTACTCTTCAGTCGTCTTCGATACAATCAAACCATAATTCATTCCCGTCTCCAGATTCACTCTTTGGTTCGGCCACTTTCATCGAACTGTCATCCAAATCAATTAAATCGAAAACGGTGTCTTCCTTCGGCATGCTATCTTTGCTTGGTTTTACTGTAACATTAATTGGATTAGCATCTTTCAATTGATCACTAATACCTACCTAAGGAGCACTGGTTGATCCATCCTGGATTTCCATTTCTTTCCTCTTTTTATTTGTGGCTTCCATTTGTCGCAATCGGGTTAATTCGTCAATTAAATTATCGTATGAACGTATATTTAATTGAGAAAATCGTTTTCCAATAGTATCGAATTTGTCCAGCTTAGCACGCATAGAATCATGCTCCCGTTTTAAAATCATATTAGCGGTCTTGTATTCGCCGCTTTCATTAATCGCTAAATCACGATCCTTTTCTATTGCAATAACTTTACGCTTTAACTCGTTATTTTGAGTCCCAAGTTTACAAATGATGACTTGCAGATCATTTGTATTCTGATCGTCTTTAATATCGTACATTTCGCCAACAGTGTGTTGGAGATTATCATTTTGTAGTTGAAGCAAGGTTATTTGCGCTTCTCGATTTTCAATCATTTTCTTTAACTTTGTTGTTTCGTCTCCTCCCTCATGAATTAATGCCAATGTTTTATTTTGTTTTTCCAAATTGTTAACTTTATCTTTTAAAACATTTACTGCTCTAAATAAATTATCGCTAACATTCTGTAAATTGTCAGCTTTAGCGGTTTTAATAATTAATTCGCGTTTAATCGAATCGAGTTCCGAAGGTAATCTTGATCTACGGATTTCCAAAATATCAACTTGAGTTCTGACACTCATTAAATTTTTATCTTTAAAATACTGAGTTTGCAAATCCGAAATTTTGATTAATACCGAATCGTAACGACATTCGTGAAAATCAGCTAACATATTTAAAAAGTTACATTCGTATTGGGTCGAAATCTTTAAGCAACTTTTCACTTGCAGTAATCGATCAATTTCGATCACCGACTTTGCTCAAAAAAGTCTTTCCACTCGTAAACACATTTTAATTCTTCTTCTAATAAAAATCGTGCATTATCGATTCGTGACTCAGGCAATCCTAATTCATACAAACGCTCATAACCTCGTTCAACACACTGTCTAGCATCATGTCCAATTTGTTTACAGACATAGCAATCTTTATTCAATTCTGTAAATTTGGGAAAATCATTAGGTCTCAAATACGAATCGACTACATAATACCTATGCTGAAATGGCTTCAGTTCACGGATCCAGTCGTTCTCACGTTTGGTACAAAAATTATTTACGCCGATCAGTACCACGATAAAATTTCGGCGTATTTGTTATGTCGAGTAGTTCGACATTCGCTTCATCGCTTTCAGTACCACTTTTATAAATTTTAGCAGACATTTTAATTATCAAATAATAAAATAGTACAAACGTTTAATCGAAATCAAACTATTACAAAACCAAACAAACTGTGCTTGCGATCCTAAAAGTTTTCCTAACAACTTTGACCTAAAACAAACGCTTGTCAATAACCAAAAATTTTATAATTATTTCAACTTATCTCATACTTACAATTTATTCACTTCTACCCCCAAAATCTTAAAATTTTTTAAACAAAGAAAACTTATTTTAAAATTTTCACGTATTAATAACACGACCGTACTCGAACGAAAATAACTCGGTTATAAAATTTTGACAACCAAACACTCCGCACAAAAGTTTGTACGCATGCGCACTCCAGTCATTTTGGTTATTGTCAATTTTTATTAAAATAAAACTACACTAACCTTTCTTTACTGAAATAAACAAAATTTATTTAATTTTTATACTAATTTTAAACTTATTAAATTATTAAATTGTCGTATTTTCAAATAACTAAAACTTCTAAGCTAACGCGCATTAATATCAGCCTCGATAAACTATCGATACTCGGTCTCATCACTTGTCACTCGTCTACACATTAGTAAATAACAACAACCAAAAAAAATCCTGCGCAATAACAAAATGGACATTTCTGCGCATTCGTAATTTTAAGACATATACAATAAAATTCATCGCTCAAATCGCCATTTCTGATTCAATGTGAATCTTGTCTCTGACAACATAAGTAATGTAAGTATAATTATAGACTAAATAAACGTATAATTGTAATATTAATCCGTACTAGATGTAGCGGTCTCAGTTTCGAGAACTCACTCAGCTGTACGCAAATCAACCTTTCGTTTTTCGACAAGACGTGCGCTTCGTCGCCATTTTGGTCTCGATTTTTGATCTTCGGCCACCTGTGTTTCCAACTGAATTATATAACGCTCATGCTCATTAATTAATCTTATTTTATCTAGTACTACGGCATCCATAAATGCCAAGCGTATACGCGCATACTTCAATTCTTCCTGTAAGTAATTTTTCTGTGTTATATAATATCGTATTTGCTCGTTTTTACTAAAAATGGTTTGATCTTTTTCAGAATACTGGCTTGCCAAATCTGCATAAATTCGCTGATCTCTAAATTTACTGCAATCCCTAATCTCATGCTGCGGTGAGAAACAATAATGACATGGAAATTTTTCTTTGTAATCAATTCCTTTTTCGTTCATAAAACTAAAACAATGTACGTACGTTTCATTTCTAAACTCTCTAATTTCACCCTCAAACATATCTAGAAAATCGTTTGCAGTCATTCTACTTGAAGGAAAAATAAAACGCTCTAAATGATAAATAAATTGTTAAAATTTGTTATATCGCATTACCGATATATGTTCAATCAATCGACCCTTACAATACTCCAACTCAGATTTATAGTAATCCCGTTCATGAATTAATTGGAAAATATTTTGATTGCTGAATTCTAACTCAGCTTTTAATTTTTCGCAATGCCATTACATTATAATAACGTATTTCCTCACAGTAAGCAAAATTAATGACTTGCAAATGATTTGTTGGTTAGAAACCAAGATTAAACATTTTAAAATTTCGTAGCTCTTCGCAACATCTCGTCGGATGTTCCTGGCTCATGCAAAAATAACAGTTCAACCTGTCTTCATTTAAACTTTGCAAAAAAACAGGATTTGGTATGTAAAATAAATGGTCCATACAATTGAATATATATTTTAACATAACTTCACCTAAGTCTAACATTCTTTTTATACTTACAGAATCGACAGGAAAAAATCGTTAATAGAGACGCTATCGTTGAGTCAAAACAAAGAACTGACTACCTACTTGTAAGTTACCTCGTATTTATAACAAATTTTAGCGAATAAGAACTCAGCTTCTGAACTTTTGCCATTTGGCTAATTATCATTCGCTTCTGCCGTGCGTAGCAACAGTTTCGCATGTTCCTCTTTTAAACTTTCTAGTTCAACGTTTACCTCTTCCAGGAGTTGCATATATACACCGAGGAACGCTCGTGTTTGCCGCTCTTTAAAGCATGCAGTTTCCACTTTAGCCGTTAGAAAAATACGACTGTTATTCAGATATCTGACCTCTTCATCCCGCGCAAACTGTGAACAATGTTTTTTAGATCGCTTATTTAATTTTAATAACTTCATCTTATAGTTTCTAAGATGTAAACACTTTCTTGTAATATGGGAATCATTTTTACAAATAATACAATCACCCAAATCAGCAACCACAAATTCCTTCGGGAACAACGGTTCTGGGATAAAAAACAAAAATGACATGACATCAGTTAAAGAATCATGTAACTGTGTCATGCCGACATTATCTAAAATTGAAACCATTTTAAATATATAGCTTTGCAAGTTTCACTTCAAACTAAGGTATTTAATTGAATCTCGTATTCAATTACCTTTGCTCTGTCTCGCGAGCCACACGCAAATAGAATTGCCTTATTTTTAAAATATCGATACTCCTCTAAATGGTTTAAATACTCAATATGTCGCGGATTATCCTTGTTCAAATGTAATTTTTCTAACTTTAAATTACGAATTTGTTCACAACAGCGAACGTTATGCTCTCCTTTGCAAAAGGTACACAAACGTTCCTCTGTTGAAAAGTCAAATTCCTCTTTCCAAAAAGGTTTTTCCAAATAATACACGTTCTCTATCATAAAATCGCTTGATTCTGCCATTAATAATTAATCGTAATAGCTGCTAAACAAACTCAAAATTGAAGCTCAGATAAGTTACTTCTATGTACTAAATCAAAATATCGGTAATCAGGTTTTCTTACCAAGTGATCTAATCATTTAGCGCTATGAAAACGCAACTCTTCAACTCTCTCTAAATACCGTATAAATTAGATTCTAAGGCCCCCTTTTTTCACCATTTTAAGATATTTGAGAAAGGGGGGAGCCTTACAATCAAGTTTGGTTTAACATAGGATGAATACAGGTTTTTTTATTTTTCAACTTTAAAATTTAAGGGGGGGCCTTAGAATCCAGGGTGCCTTAGAAGTCAATTTATACGGTAGTATAAATGATCGGAATTATTAACATCTAACTTTAAAAATTTTAATTTGTCTTTTTTTAGCTCTTCGCAACACTGGAGAAAATGCTCGAACCCCTCGCAATACTCACAAACGTCTGGTACTTCTTGCCGGTAAAATTCACCCGTGAATACAGGATTCGGAATGTAAAAGTATCTTTCCAGAAACACACCATTCGAAAAGTGCATCTCACCCGACATCGCGGCTCCTTATATTTGCAAAAAATAGCGGGAAAAAACGAAGTATGTACATTTCACCAACTTACATTTCACCAACCAGTAAATTTGTAAGGAAGCTGCACTGGGCTATATGAATA
>JAQGAZ010002163.1:0-20118 GCA_034692225.1 Polydesmus complanatus
ATCATTTAATTTTAAATAAAAGTTTTCAAAAAAATAAATAAAAATCGATTAAAGTTACTTTATGGATACGCCTCGTATAATATTATAAAAAACAGAAAAAAATTATGGCGCACCGACCGATTTCATCTCAAAAATTTAAAGAAAAATTTTCTTTTACTATTTTATTATATAGTATAATATTGTACAATTTCTTGACGTACCGGTACAGGTAAAGAGGAAGTGTATACAAGAGAGTGAAGTAGGGAGTTGATATTTTTCTCCAGATAACGGTGCAATCATCCGCGTCTCTCTCTCCCCCCTTCACTTCCACTTAACTGCAATCCCAATCTAATAAAAGATGTCTGCGAGGAACATCCAAAAATTCTCCCAACTTTTTTTCTCCACCCGCCGCCACTACTCCTCTCTCTCTCCCAAAATCTTTTCACTCGCAGCAGCAGCATCTCTCATCCACCCTCAACCAAACGCGCACTTTTACTCTATCAGTGCTCGCTCGGTAGAAAATGGAAGCAGGAAGGAATTTGCAAAATTATTACTTCCTGTTTGGGAGTGCTCGCTGGGGAGATTATTAAAAGATGGTTTGTAGGGAAGGTTAATTAACTGCTAACTGAGTTATTGCGATCAGAGAAAGATAGAACGTGAATTTAGGCCACTGTTAACGTCGCCGAGCGGAGATAGAACGAGTCGCGGGCGTCACGTGTTTTGATGACGATAGAAAATTTGTTCGTAAAATATTTCGCGTATATATACGGCGGGTAGGCCTACCGCGCACCCCCCTCACCTCCCCCCGAGTCATTAACTTACAACTTCATCGTATACAAATTTATACGAGGGAATTTATTTTTTTTTTCCTCTCCGAATTTTTTTTTTTTTTATTTTTTTTAGTGGTAATAAATTTTAACCGAGATCCTTCCCAACTGAAAAGCGAAAATAAGGATGTGTTTTATTAATCTCTTAAATATAATTTGATTTTTATGCGCGGGAATCACGAAAATTTTTCCTCCATTGCTATACATTAAATTTACCCCTAAAAAAAAAATTCAGAGAAAAAAAAAAACTTTATTCAATGGGAAATTTTTATTATTATTATTATTAGCAGTAAATAAACATTCAATCTCGTGCATTTATATGGAAATTTAAAAAAGTTAAAAATGTAAACAGTAAAAAAAATAATAAATTTTCATTAGAAAGGGGCTTTTCTTATAATTTTAAGTTCCACAAAACAATTTAATAAAATACCTCAAAATTACTCGCATTTTTCAAAATGCGGCTGAACATATTTCTACAAATTATTTGCGCTGAATAAAGGTACAAAATATTTTGTTTATTCAAGTACTTGTTTACACAACCAATATTTTCATGTTTCCAATCGAAATAATGGATAAAGCTCCAAATAATAATAAAATATTGTTTGCTTTCGTATTTGTAAAAATATTGACTGCATTTAATCACCCAGCAACTAATTTTATCTATTCACGGGCAATGATTTAAAACACCATAACAAAAAATTACATTGATTTAATTATTTTTGATAGTTTTTTGTCACAACTAATAAAAATAACATTACAGTACATGAATTTACAAAAAAAATTTCGCCTTTAAAATTAATAAAATGCCGCGTGATGCCCAATTTAAAGTTCGTTAATAAATTTAAAAAAATTTAATTTTAAGCACAATACCGGATTTTAAAAAAAAAATTCAATGTCAATCATATTTCGTAATAAATACCAATTATTTAGAGATTAAACAAGTAGCTTCCTAATTCCGCAATTTCTGGAGTATACGAAGGGTTTGAAACGTTCTGTCAAATATTTTTTTTAATCTACCACTATGGCAGTCAAATAGCTATCGAGTTATAATTATATCACTAGAAAATACATCTAAAATAATATGAGGAAACTAATTTACCCCGGCAGCGTAGTAAACGGGGCTGGTACACCAGACGAAATGACGATTTTAATGCGGTGTCAAAACATTCGGTAATCAAAATCAATTCGGCGGTGGAAGCAATAGACGGAGGAAAACTTTTATTTGACAATAATTCGAAACCGAATATTAAAAATATTTATTATTAACTCGCGTCGGCAAAATTTAATTACAAATTAACTACTCGCGAAGCAATAAAGCAAAGTTTTGATTCGTAAAAATCACCGGCAGCCAACACACGCACTCCTACTGTTAATTATAATTAATGCAATTACTGCTTTAAATAAATAACTCTTTATTTTTACTGTCTGATAATATATTATATTCAATCCAATTATAACGTCGAATAGTAAATTTTGTTAAATTAATTCTATAAATCAAAATTCTCCGCGCAGTCGCATTCATTTTTTTACTTTTTCAAAATAAATCCGTTCTCCGATACTCCCAGCTCTCTTTTACCACATTAATAAGTTATAATTTAAATTAGAAACGAAGAAGTCGAAAAAGAAAAGTTCAATAACAAAATGAATGCGCCGTTAAATCAAAAATTAATGATGCTTTTTAAAAGCATTTGAAAATCAATAATCACGGAAAATCCGGTTCTCGAGTTAAAGCTCATTCAAATTTCCTCTTTGCGCGCGCAAATAAATAAAAAAAATGTACGCAGCAAAGAAATACAATTAAATTATGCGGAGTAGTTAGCAAATTTAATATTTAATTCTTAAAATAATTAATTTTTAAATTACATTGAAATTATATCTTTGCTCATTTGCTTTCTATTGGTTGTTTCCAAAAAAAAAACTTTCACTAGCAGATTACGTTTACATCAAAAAATAAATTTGGAAAATAACTGATTTAATTAATCACTAACCAAACATCGTTAATTACATGGACACTCCCGCAACCAAAAACCATCACTACCCCTATATCATTTTCATCGAATTAAAACGCCCTTATCGATCAGCCTTTATCAATAATGCGCTACTCGATTAACCTCTCAATCTGCAAAAATAAACGCGTAACGAAACTAATCTATCATTATTCGTTAGCATAATCTAATAAAATAGACAAAAAAAGAAAAAAACAACCCAAAAGAACCCAAAAATAAATCCAGATAATAAATAAATCGCCGCATTCTCGGTCCACCAGAGAGAGAGAGTTAAAAGTCCGGCGTATAATGAGGATCAGGAGGACTGATAAAAACGGATAAAATACTACTACCGTCTTTGGTTTAGTGAGCACTTTAATATTTGATGGGCCTATAAAACCATTTCGTTCCTCTGCATCGGATAGCCTAAAATATGCTGAGCACATAATCTTACATCGACAGACGCAATCGAGAGTCACAAATACAGAATCAAAGACGATGGAGAAAAAAAATCTAGTCGGAAGAGGGAAAATATCACGTACCGCATATTTCGCACACCATCTACTTTATGCTGTGTATCTATACAACTAGAGCTGGGAGTGGATGTAATAATATTGTAATATCTGTTAGATCCGGCCATCACGCGCATTGACTACGGACTACTTATCCGATTTGTATCACTCTCAAAATCTGCTATGCCGGCCAGGCGCGCGCTAGCCTTCCATTTCCTTATAAAAAATGTATAAAACGACCCCGGATGATCATGTCTTATTTACGTAAACCTAAGCCAAAAGAAAATACGATGGATCCGGTATGGCGCAACCGACGATCGTTCCGAATCGCGCGCCCATCGTTCTGGCGTCAAAACTGGAGACAACTCCAACAAACATAGATATATATATATATAAAAAAAGTTTTATTTGCGCTGTTATTTATGGTTCGCTTCTACAATCCGACTAATGCAATTAACGAAATTAATTCAATTTAATGAAGTAGAAGAGCAGACGCGCTTGAAAACATACTAAAAGCTAGACTGGATTTTCTTCACTACCTTTCAAATTAAAATTACGACGAAGTTATAGTGAGAGAAAACAAAGTTTTCGAATAAGTTAATAAAAAAAAAATTACTCAAAACAAGATGTTTATATCATTAATAATAAATTAAAAAAAAAACAAATTCCAGGGTTTTGAAACACTCATCAATAATACTCCAATAATTATGAAAAGAAATTATCGATTTTTAAATGTAATTAATCATTAATTACACTTCAGGCAAACAATACGGTGATATACGCAACATGAAATAACGTTAAAAAAAAATTGTTTTCATAAGAAATTGTTATTATTATTATTATTTTTCAATTTAAATTTTGAGAAAAGAAGTCTTCACAATAACCTTTCATAAAAACATAATATTATGAATATTTCAAATACAAGATGTCTAACTTGAATATTTCCAAATTATTGCTTTTCTATCAAACATCGTCTTTCAATTACATTCATTTCCGCCAAAAAACATCAAACCTAAATTGCTATTTATTTGATCGTAAATAAAACTCAAATCTAAAAAAAAAAAAATGACAACAACAATGCTGTTCTAATAAAACAAATTTTTCCAAGCGAATGATTAAATAGAAAGATCGGAAGTCAACATAATATTATTTAAAAAATACAGTACTGTATATTAAATTATAATTTTGTTTACGTAATTGTGTAAAAAAAAAAAAAAACCAGTATAAAAATTCGGAAAGTTAATCATAAATTATATTTAATAACAAAACATAATTTTTTACTCATTCAATTCAATTCGTTTAACCAATCGTTGCAGATGATAAATAAAACTTTCAATTTATTACACGATGCCTACGTTTATCGCAAAAGCAAAAATTTAAAATGAATTGTAGGCCTACGCTCTTTTTCTCCAAAAACCGAGATATTTCGAGTTGAGAGAAAATGCGTAGCCTATATAAAGATGTCTACGGACTGATAAAAATAATTCAAAATATATATTGCGCTGTTATTTATTGAACGAAGGAATAACGCAATAGCACCGGAAAAGTTTCGTAACGTATAAATTCGTCCTTTTCTTTAACTTTGACTAATAATATATATATAAAAAAAACTCGAATCAGTACCGGTATTAAAGTCGCCGTAAACACGACAGAAATAGTCGAGCGTAAAATCGTGAGTGTTCCTCTCGCCAGAAACTCAGTCGAGCAAACTGGTCTTCGATTCGTCGCTCTTGGTAAATATCAGATCAGAATTTACGCCCGAGCTTAATTACCAAAGTTCACGACAAAAAATTAAAAATGTTAAAAAATATACCGGTATATTCCTAGATGTAATAAAAGTTCCGGATTTCACCAAACCAAATAAAACTGTTGACTCGAGAAAGAGATGAAAGACTCCGCGGTAAACAGTGAAACTTTTGTATGGAGACCACCGTTGGGGCCGACCAATAATGGTCTTCAAACTGATCCAAACTATAAATATTGCTATGCTATGCTATTGACATATTTTTACTCAAATTATCGGTACTAGAAATTTATTTTAATCTGTTCAACCGCACTTTGATTCACAAAATCATCTTCCGAGTGTGCGCAGTATGTGACTACGTAGAAATTTCTATGGTCTTGAAAACTCTTTGAGAGGAGCATTAACATGAGGAAATTATTTTGAGGTGGTCTTCTTATGGTGATGGTCTTCCTGAAAAGTTTCACTGTATTCCGCGTTGCAGTATTCTTTCGGTTAGCGTTTGCGATATCCGAAAAGCAAAAAAAAAAAAAAAGAGGGCGCTCGTTTAACCGAAAACTATCGATCGCCTTCTCGAGTAAATCTCAATTCGAATAAGGGATTACGCCTGTCAGTCCACTTAGGCGTCAGCCGCCTAAACAAACCCATCTTTTTCTTTACCCGGCTTCCCTACCACCACTCGATCAAGTCTGCACAATACAGTAGTAGTAGTAGTAGAAGTACGGCTGCGGATGTGTGGAAAAGCATGTAATTCTATCTAAAACCTTAGAGAATTAAATGAAATCATGATTTCTATCACAACTTTTTGTGTCGGACATTGAAAATTATTGTCGTATACTTTTTCTCCCAACTAAACTCAGAGAAAAACTCTGTGAAAGGAAAATAATAATAATAAAAAAAAAAGAGGATCGGAGATAGAAAAAAAAAAAATACTTTTAACACAAATTAAATTGTAATCTAATTATTTACACCATTCCCCCTAAATGACTTCAGCTTGCGGTTTACGCTATTAAAAAATCACACATAAATAACGTCGCTTTTTCCCTTCTCACACTCCCCTTCCCATCTCTCGTTTTAAATTAAAAAAAATCAACTGAAAAAAGAAGAAGAAGAAGAAAGCAACGTTTATCAAGTTGCCGTCACCAACGTAATTTTGTTCCGCCGGCGATATAATTAGGAGTAAATGGAACACGGCTTGCTAAAATGCTTCCGATTAAAAGGTGACAAATTAATTTCGTTAATGAATGCCGACTGGAAAGTTTGTCTGTCGTTTTGCTTCCCCTTAAAACTTAAGATTTACTTTCTCCCTCTCGCGCTCTCAAATTCACTCTTGTCAGTCTCTCTCGTTCCAACTATTCGACAAAAGTGTAATTACGGCGCTCCTTACTTTTTCAGATAATTGACGTTATCGATCAGTCGCAGCTCAACATTGTACGGAAATTAAAACCGTACGTTATTTCAACGTTATCTGACTTTAATGAAAAGTAAGGAAAAGGATGGAAAAGGATGAAGAAGAAAAAAAAAAAGATATAAAAGTTGGGAAGACTTACCGCTGTCGTCGAAAAATTTAATCCTCCGGATGAAAAATCCCATCGAGTGCGTCGGAATGAAATTCTGCAAATAGAATAAGAATGAAGGTATCATCAGAACGGATATTTACGATACGTTGCGGTAAGAACAAATTGAAAGTGCGTGAGACTACTACCCTCTTGTTTTGTTAAATATTATCTTTTTATCCGCGCTACGTAACGTCACGTGTACGATATAAGCGTTACGCAGCACAAAAACTATTTTTTTTTTGTTTTTCCGAGTGAACAAATACCACTTTAACTTTTAACTATAGGATATTAGCATAATGGCGTTTGGCATATTTTTAAAATTATTATGCGCAACGCCATGCAAAATGTGCGCTCAAAACCAAAAAAAAAAAAAATTGGTTTAACTTATAATATTATGAATAGTCTCAAATTTATTGAAGATATTTTTAATTACGGTATAACAGGAAGCTTAACAAAATCCATTCGTTTGTTAATTAAAATCAAACAGATTTAATTAATCCTATCACCAAAAAAAAAAAAATGTTATCGATAATGAAGACTTTTATTTTTAAAGTCTAATTAAAATAATGGCATAATGACCTTGTAATTTAATAGGCTTTAAGTAGCCTATAATCCTAAAATGTTATTAAATATTTTTCAAGGTTTAATCATTTTATTATTCATCTACTTCTATTGGCTTCGCAGGTTTTTGACATTACATTTCTACTCAATTACCACTTTATATCGCTCAACATCTCCAATTTTCAAATTGTATGAACCTTCAGCTGTACAATGTACTCAATTACCACTAGATTCCGCTCGACACCCACCTATTTTCAAAGTTAAATCTCAGCATTAATGTACTAAATTACCACATAATGCCACACTCTGCATCTCTTATTTTCAATGCTGCGATTCTTCAATATACTTTGATTGCTATTTAATAACGCTGTGAATCCTCGTATTTTGAAGGAATTTTATTTTGGTAAAAATCAAATTTATTTTTTGGTAATTTAAAGAATGTGATCAATCGTCAAACGTGTATAAGACCAATAATATGCAATACATATTAAATCAACGTACATAAAAAAGATGACATAATAGAAGTTTTAAATCAGTTAAAAAAATATTTAATTTAATTTGAAATAAAATCAGATATAAATAATGTTTTTAAATCAAATCAAATAAGTAGAAATAATTTCTCATGAAATTTGATTTAAACATTTCTCAAAAAAGAGTTATTCTGACCGCAATTGTTATAACTAAGTTTTATAAAAAAAAAATTGATTTAATTACATTTGTAAAAGGTTTTTTTTATTTTTTAAAAAAAATCCATTTTTCTTTTAATCAACAAAAAGAATCCGTTTTAATCAAAAATAAACAAATCAATTTTTCCATCTAATTTCCAAAGTTAAATATTAAAGTAAAAATTTTTTTTTTTTTTTAATTTTTCATAATTTCATTTTTCTTATTCTAAAATACTATATCACGTTTACTCCAGGTAAAAGGAACCTATTTAAAAAAAAAAAAATTTGGAAAAAAAAAGCAATTAAACGGTGTTTCGGCAACGAGAGTTTGAAGGAGAGCAGACGCAACGGATTTCAACACATTAGCGGCTGTTAATGTTGGCAATGTTTTATGCGAGATTAAGCAAAAACGTTAATTGAACAGCCGCAATATGATTCCTAATCCTAATTTCCCCGAGTTTGGACCCCGTGAAAGCGGCTTAGGTAAATGTTACCAGTACATCGCTAACCCCCCCCCCCCCCCCCAAGCACACACCCCAAATTATAATTCCCTTAAGAAATCACCGTAGAAGATGTTTTGAAGAGTGACGGCGGAAAATACGAAAGAACAATTCCCTCTGTTTCGTTTCATCTCATTTCTTCAAACATGTTTCATCTTTAGACCCCCCCCCCCCCCCTCAGTTACTACGTTACGCTTTTCGAACGTTCTCGCGTAATGCACTGATAACTTCAAACCCAAGTTTGAAAAATGAAGAAAACTAAGAAGAATTTATTCCGATAAGCCAACGTTCTATTTTATCATTAATAATTTCAACCCAAAAATATCTAAAAAAAAAAAAATATATATTCCCGTTAAAAATATCAAACCAATTAGTAAAAAGATACGCACTGGGCGTTCTCAACGTCTTTCATTCGGGTATTAAGCGTTTCAAGATTACGTCAGCTGAAGGAAATTGAGTGGGGAACGACGGAAAGAGAGAACATATCCCTGGCTTCCCTCCTTCTCATCATGAAAAAAAGATTTAGCAATTTAAATAACGTAGCGATTTAAATTCGCGGCACTTCTTTATCAATTCAATTATATCTCATTTAAAAAGTTGTTGATACGGCTTCGGAGTTAGTCGCACGCCAAAATTACTTATCCGCATTTTGGCAAGACGGATCGATGCGGAAGTGAAAGGCGCGAGGAAAAAAAAATAAGTTTAATTTAATTCGTCGAAGAAAAAAAAAAGAATAGATGTACAACATGTAAAACAATTCTCCGAACTTACGCTTTTGAAAAATAATTATATACAGTAGAATTCGGTTTATAAAGACTTGGAAAAGACCGAACATTCTCGTTAAATTCGAACAACATGTGAGAGTGAATGATGGAAAAGCCGTCGAATTTTTTTGGAAGGTACGGTTTTAATATGCCATTATAGGTACGTACATACTCAAAAATTATACAATAATAGACATCCATTAACAGTATCCATTATTTCTACATTACAATTTATTTTTATATAAACTTACAGTAGGCTACTTATCTTGATTTTTACAGATTTTTAAAAGATTTTTTTTTTTTACTATGTTTAAGTAAGAAAAAAAAAATAAAATCAGCCATTAAATTTGGTTCAACAATGCAAAAATCTTGTAAAAAGAAAAAATATTTCTTGACTCTATAGCCGAGATTAAAGGCGTTTTCTTGACGCAATAACAGAGTTTTTATAAGGAAAATACAAATGATTGTCACGGGAGTCCCGAAAAATCCCGTTACATCTGATTGAACGTTGAATCTGACGACGTTATAACCAAGTACTGCAGTAATAACATTTTTAACTACAAGTACTATACTATCAACATCTCAAATCAAAAAATGTAAAAATCAATAAATATAGAAGAAAAAAAAACCAATTGAGAAATTGTGTGTAACCAAAAAACGTTTCGTATATTAAATTTTGTTCATAAAAAAAATACTCTATTTTGCTCATAAAAAAAATACACTATTTTTTAATGATAAAAAAAAGTATCATCAGAAAAGCCAAAATTTAATGTTAAAAAATAATTTGGATTTTTTTAATAAAACTTTTATTAACTTTTGGAAACCCTTAAAAATATTCAATTTAATGAGAAATTATTACCGGTATACCTGTAGATTATAAAGTAAACCATATTCTTATTTTAATACCGCGCAATATATCAGAAGAAAAAAATTTGAAAAAGTCTCATTAAGATGTGCGCTAATTCGCTGTTGATAAAAATCGAAGAATGTTAAATCGAAGACTTACTGTAATCGAAAATTGGGCTAAAGAAGACAATAGCTAGATAGAACAGGAAATGTAAAGCCTCACAATTTGAATGTGTAAATAAAAAAGCGATTACACACACACACACCCTCCTTCAACGCATCAATAATACAACTTCGGCTCAAACAAATCACTAACTTACGATAAAAGCGGAGAAGAAGCCAAAAAAAAAAAAAAACCCCAACACAGGGGGAGAAAATGAGATAAGATTTGTATTTTGACTAATTACTAATTTTGAAGTAGCACCCGCCCCTTACAATAACAATAGTAGTCGGCGCTCCATCATTTGAATAAGCGAACAAGAACAAAAAAAAAGCAAGAAGTGGAGGAGAGAACAGAATTTTTTCGTTATTTATTCCTGAAATAGATGGTGAAGACACATTAGAAAAGCTCATCAAGACCTACGTAAAAAGAACAGGGTGCCAAAAGCATTTTGCGTGTTCGCCCTCCAAATGTAATTAACTTTTGTTGCCGTAGTTTTGTATGAGGAAGCAACAAGAAGCAAGCGTGTACGCGATAAACAACAGACAACAGCGTGTAAGTAGGCGCTATTACATGAGCAGCAGCGCTGTTAGCGAGCGAACAGAGTCGGAAAATAAAAATAAAGGAAAAGTGAGGTAGGAAAAAAAATATATATAATATGTATATAGAAAGAAAAAAAGCTCGACTAGATTTAGCGATTTGCATATCATGACAAGTAATACATGAGCGTATTATTAATAACTTAGGCACTTTCTTTCCGCTTGTACCGCACTTGTACCGTCGTTGATGATAGAATAGCAGAAGAGGGAAAGAAGAAGAAAAAAACAACAACAACCATGCTTTGTTTTTCTTTACACAAATGCACATTAGCCTCAGACAGTTCGCGTCATCTCAGGCTTTTCTGATTAATGGAAAGCGTGTTGTTTGGAATTAAAAAAAAAAAAGTCAAATTTTAATTTTATGCTAATTTTGATTAATTTAGGTACATGTGACTGATGAATGCGCTACCATATTCAAAAGTAGCTTACCGATACCTTACTAAATTTAAATATTTACTTGACGGAAATACATTTTTACGCTCCAAAAAAATGAACGAGAACATTAAATTATAAATGTTAGAAGAAGGCAGCAAACCAGGTTATCTGAATTTTAAATTCATTATTTATTTATTATATTTTTAGAAAAAGGGGAGCCCGGGACTCGTCACTTATTTATACCTTCTTAGGTTCTTACATGTTTAAGAAAAAAATCACCAATGACAGTACAGTAAACATTATTTTAACCAGCAAATTCGGCTGTAATTAATTAACTTTGAACTAACAACAACTTTTTTTAAAAAACATGCATAATACAGTACATGTAGAAGTCAATAAATTGCATTCTACATGTATAAGCTACATTTTTTTTTATCCTGTAACGGAAATTATGCAAATATTTCTTTTGTTAATTATTATTACTGTGCTCGAGCGTTGCTCACTATGCCAATATTTTTCTAAAAACAATAATTTCCAACAAAAAAAAAACATTTGCTCGAAAATAACAAAATGCGCTAAAACAATAACCGAAGAAAAATATTTTTTGTTATATGCAAATTATGTAAATATTATTTGGTGCAAACATTAAAAAGATAATAAAAAAAAACACACCAGAAATTTTACATATGATAAATTATCAGAACTTCATCAGTGGCAAAGATAGATTTCACATTACGCAATTTGCCTTTTAAGAAAACATTGTAAATAAATACTACGTAAAAATATATTATTTCAAATCAATAATCGTGAGAACTGGTTTAACTCAATGAAATCTGCCTAGTGTTTACCAATATATACAAAACATATTTGTACGAGTATATTTGGTTAAGAAAAAGTACTGTACGTAAACAATTCTTCAGATTACTATCTAGTTTTGATATAGGTAGAGAGCATAATACACCGTATACACCGTCATATGTCTTACCTGGCCTAAAGAAAATAATGAAACGCAAAACAAGACACGGAGAAAGCTGAGTAGTAATAATTTTGAAACTGTTTCGCAGGAAATTGCTTGCCTGAACATTTGAAACACGAACTTTGAGTAAATAAAGGCTTCAGCTTTATACACACGCGTCTTTCAAACGGTTTTATAATAATGTTCTGAGTGCCATTCATTTGCATAAAGGACTAACGCATATTTGAAAATGGAACTGAATTTCTAAAAAAAAGGAAGAAAAAAAATCAATATGATAGTTATAAATAACCAAGAAGAAAAGTTAAATGCAAACTTCCTTCAACAAAAAAAACAAAAAACCTTACTGAAAGCAAATACAACATAAACAGAATAATTAATATAAAGTTGCTATTATCAAAAAAGCCATAAAAAATGTATCCGGTATCAAAATTAAATGCTATTTTTAGCTTGAAATTGCTTTTCTACTACGCACTTTGCGACTACGCAATGACAATATTGGCAACAACTTAAAAAAAAAAAAAAAAAACAATAAAAAAAAAATCTCTCGAAGAATAATCAACGTAGTAGACTTTAAAAACACCCAAACACGTAATTTCAAAGCCAGCCTAATTTGGATAGACAAAGTATACGATATTTGAAAAAACATTGCGGTAATAATCTGTCTGTGTGGTAATGCAGTCTGTGATTTCCTTATTTAAATTTTTAATTTAATTTTTTTTCTCTCTCTCTATCTCGTTCAAACCAAACTGCCATAAAACGCATTAGCCATGAAATAATAAAACTGTCGCCTAAAAAATCAAGATAATAAATGGGTTTTTCAGAAATGAAAATTCGAGGTTTTACTGGACACCAGCAGCCTACATTTAATTATCTCGCAAAAAAATAATATGTAGATAAAAACCCAAAAAATGATCAGTAAGAAACGTCTATTAACCGTAGCTGTCACGTATGATGAATGAATAAATCGCAAGAATGAAAATAAGATTATATCGCCGAATGAAACCTCCGCCATTTGGTTTACAATTTTTTTTTTTTTTTTTTTAACATGCGCAGTCTATGAAATGTTAATATTCACAAAGCACGAACTTTATTTCATATTACACACATCTACTTCCGCATCATTTATTCATTTAAATGATATAGTGTTTTATGCGGGTAACAGTCGGCGTAAGAAAATTACAATCGGCTTATATTTTCGCATAAACCTCGCGCAAGCCCATATTATTATTTTTTTTTTTTTAAAAAAAGAGTTGATTGCTATTTTTCACCGTGAAAATTGTTGGCGTCTGCAAATTCTCAGTAACTTACGTTAGTATAAAAGGAAAAAAAATAAATAAATAAAATAAACGGGTTTGTTTATTCACAGGTCACCTGGGCTTCTCCTCGCTCGAGGTACATAGACCAAACATTGAAAATACACGGAGAAAAAAAAAAGAAAAAGATCAGCTCACTTTTATAAAAAAAAAAAATAAATAAAATATAAAAACTTCTTCCATCTAACAACAGACGTATTACTCGATAGTTGGACATGAAAAAAAAAAAAATAACAAGAGAAACAGTAAGAAGAAGAAGAAAAAAATGTTGGTTGTAACTGGAGATAAATAAAAACGAGAGACAAAAATGGTGAATTGCACTCGAGAGAAAACAATGTCATCCGATCGAGACTCTCCACGGTACTCCTTTGCTAAAATGCCTTGCGTTTCATTTTTAATCGCAAAAAAAGCTTTAACTACTCAAGCAGATGTACGGGAGGGATTCGACATGGGTTTACTTTACTCTATCACTCGGTAGGTTGGGGGGGGCTCTGGTGAACGCTTTACAACTCGGTTTCAACTTTCCCATCAGGTATTATTTATATAAACAACTCGAAATAACAACAGTCCCTTCGACTCCTATTTCACTGATTGGTTGCGTTTAGAGAAGCGCGTGTTGTACGCGCACACAGTTATTGAACCAGTGAAGAAGATTAGAATTTAATATTAAGTCTAATTATTATTGCCAATTGCAATCAACGTCGATTTAATAAACCGAGAGGCACGATATTATTATACGAGGCTCGTGCAGAAAGTAAATGTTTACGCAATTTCTTATACATCCTGAACCAGTTTAAAACGAGCGGACAAGATTGAAATTACCGTCAGTAATTGCCCTTAAATTTGAGGGTAATCCCCGAAAAATTTTACACGTAAGAAAATACTCATTGTTTACGGCAGCTAAAATTTAACTTTCGAAAATTTAATTTTAAAAATTGAAATTTTATCGAAAAATATTAACTTTACAAATTGTGTTTTAATCTCGACTATAAAGTTGTCAACAACCTCTCGCATTCTCTTTCCAAAACAAAACGTTGATACAAAGCAATTCTAAAATTAAAATTCGGTAGCTTACTCAGACATTCCGAGCACGTTCTACAACGTCATTTAAATTTTTAATTTTTTTTTTTTTTTTTTGCCATATCGATATCACGTTGTTTAATTAAGAAATATTTTAGTAGCTAAATTAAGATATTCCGCTCGTACGTGCGTATAAAAAAGCTATTACAAAAGCTCGCGTCTCAGTAAATAAAGAAGCAATTAAAAAGCGTAAATAGCGTATGGTGATAACGTTGACCAAAACACCGTGTTCAAAGCGAGAGTAGCGTACGAAAGACGAAAAGATGCGCCGCCGACCATATTTTCAGCTTCAATTTAACAGCATTAATTACGCCGAAAAACGTTATCTCTCGATGCATACCATATCGCACTTCATCTTCAATTTTTTTTCGTTTTAATAGCGCAAAACCCGAGCCTGCGAAGGAAGCTAAAACTTTAGTTAGAAATCCGCGATAACTTTATTATCGTAAAATTTGTTTAATTAGCATAATTATAAAACTCCAAGATAGGATGCATGGTTTGTTAAACTCGGGGAGGTAAGAAATTCTCCCCTGGGGGCAAATTTAAAAAAAAAAAAAAAAAAAAAAACATCTCTAATCCCAAACCAACCGGAAGTGTGCAAATAAATAAACTGCATTAAGCGTAGTTTGAGGTTAACATTGTGATATCATTAATAGGATCAAGAGAGAGAGAAGGAGAGGAAGCAACTGTTGACTGAGACCCGCAATCGATAAAATTGACTATGCAATATACGGTAAACGTTAGTAAATACGGGGGTACGGATGATGCATTTTCTATTTCTTCGTCAAAAGGAATAGAGGGAATGTTTGAAAATGCCTGAGAACTCGAATGTTTACAGACTTAACTCGGCGTAAATCGTGTCTCAACATATAATTTCATGAATATGGATTAGATCGACATTTACATTTTTCCGTAAACCTTTTTAACTTATACTAGAATGTCAAAAAATGACGCAATTTAATAATAAAGAAATGTCGATACTGCTATAATTTCGCGGTTAAAAAGTTTTTCTTTCATTCAAAAATCAATATAAAACTTTCAAAATTCGACTTTTACATTCAATTTGAACTTCAATTTCAACATTAAACTTTGTCAAAAATGACACTATTTGTTGGATTCAAGCTTTTCAATTTTAAAAATCGTTAATTACCATGATAACAAAAAAAAAAATCAATTAATGCTCTAACGGAGGTAATAATATTGCAAAAAAAAATCAACACATATTGTTGATAGATATCTTCTTTCATTGTAATCCTATTCTAGCATCGGCTGTTGTTGCTTGTATAATGTTAGCGGTTAATTCTTTTAGCTTAAGATTATTCTCCCCCCCCCCTGCCTCCCCTAGAGTTTATAAGTGCCAATATTATTGAACGATCCGTCGAGCTAAAACATAATCCATAGATTTCGGTGAAAATCTAATGGGAATATGATTGGGGAGGTGTGTAGGAAGCTGGAAACATTGAATAGTGTTTTTGTTCGGATCTCTCGCCAGAGACTTTTTGCCTTCCGCCAGACAACGCTGTATAACGTCTTTTCAAACATTAATTAAGACGAATAGTAGCCCCGATTCTTTCAATTGGACGTGTGATACATGCATTGTTAAGACGGAACACACAATTGCTCCCGATTCCAGCAGTCATACAACTTATTGTATGCTTCAGTTGACTGAAAAGATATCATTCGCACGTGCCACACGCTCATTCGCCAGATGGCGCCTGCATAATTGTTACATTTATCACATAAATCACGTTTAATGCGATAGGAATTATTAAGATGATCACAAATAACGAGCAATTATAATTATTAATTTTTTTCCAAAAAAAATAATAATATCGGTAAATTTATAGTTGAGATTTTTTAAAACGATAATGTTATCGGAAAAATATTTATTTTTTGTACAGATAAAAATACATAAAAAAAAATATATTTTTCGGTCCTTAACGAAATAAATTTATAAATATATCGAGTAGTAAATTTGTGGATTGGTACAAAATATCTTCTGTCAATCGTTTCCTTTCAAATTTGATTTTTTTTTTTATTAAAAAAAAACCAACATTTTGTATCCGAATCATTTTATATCGAAAATTCGAGTCCGATAAAAGCGAAACACGAAAAGACAAATTTTTATACCTACCGCCCATGTCTGTCTCCTAAACTCTTTTCCCCCGCGATATTTGGAACTTATCTTTCTCGATGCAAAAAAAAAAAGAAAAAAATAATAATATCTCGACTTTCTCGAAACCTTTAGAACATTTCAAAAAGAAGAAATTGGAAAAATAGGAAAGTGAGAGAGAGAGAGAGAGAGAAAAAAAAGCCACCGATCTAATAATAATAATAAAAGCTTTATAGTTGAGGAAACTGCAATGGTTTAAATTCCAAAATCTTATAGTGTATAGTGCCGCGTCTCAACCGGTGACAAGCTTAAAAAAAAAAAAGATGGGGGGAGAAAGAGATTCTTTCGCTTTCAAAGTTTAAAATTCTTCCCTTTTATTTTTATGAATCGAATAAAAGTTTTATCTCGGAGCGTAAACAAGCGCCATAGCAGCAACCGCATTCACTTTGCATCGAATGTGACGTGTAGTGAGGAAAAGTATGGTGTTGGTTGGGTGGGGAAAAGGAAGGGGGGGGGGGGGGGGTAGGGTCTCGTAAAATTAGCGCGTATTTTATATTGCCCAGGTTACATAAATCAAACACTCGCTGCCCGAAACTTTTGTTTACTTACAACGCGACGACCATTTTCTTGACGCGATCCCGAGCGATTGTTGCCGCCGCCGACTCCCCAATAATGAAATATGATTTTCCCATAAAAATACTCTTTACTCGATTGTACCCCGTCAGCCTCGCACTTCCGTTAGAGACAGCGCTTGCGCCAACGCCACATCCGGAATCGCTGAGTCTTCATATTTAAAATCTACATAACTCGCGTTTTATGATTTGTGATACCGCAACCACCCTTATAAATCGTATTGATTTACTAGTTTTGGCGGATTAGATTCCTTATTTTTTTTTCTTTTTCTTGCACATACTGTTTTTTTTTTTCTTTTAAATAAAAAACTAGCAAACAAGCATAAGACCCCATATTTTTTTTTTATTTTATTTTTTTGGCAGAAAAACGCGAAAGAAAAAATTGTTTCTCTAGCTTCTCTTAAATTTTATTTTTGCAAAAATATAAAAGCCGCTGCTTTTATAAATATTAAATTGATTGTCACACTCAATTTGGCTTTGCAAAATTTTAAATAAAATATTGCTTTTCAATATTACTGGAACGTTTTATACGCAGGCGCAACACACACATACAAAAAAAAAAAAAAGAAAGTTTTGGAGAAAAAAAAAAAAAATGTTGTACGCCAGAATAAACAACAAAACAAGTTTGTGAGGCAGTATACTGAAGAAATTTTATTTTTAATAAAATATTTACGCTAGAGTTAATGCATTTTAAATGCAATATTCCGCTCGTACGAGTGCATTTATTATTAGAATCTTTATTTCAAAAAAGTTTGAAATTTATAACTCGGAACTTTTCCTTTTTTTTTGGCTTTTCTTTAATAATTTATTCCAAATTCTAAATTTAAAGTGAATTAATCCATTTTAATAGCAAGCAATTGCCTTTTCGATGTTTTCGCTTATTAAATGATAGAATAATATTGAATATAGCCATGTATCGTGACCTAAAAAATATACGGCCACAAAAAAAAAGTTTTTTTTAATTATTAATATACTGTAATGGTAAAAAAAAAATTAATCCTTCAAAACAATTGGTTACCATTTAATATCTATCATAATCCTGTCGAGCATGAACCTTACTTGTCATAAGTGTATTGAAAGGGAAGTTGGTAAAAAAAACGACAGCGCTGAATGTAAAAAAAAACAAACATTAAAATGTTTATATCCGCGAGTTTTATATACACAAATGCGGCTTCTATAATCCGGTCTAGAATAATCCGTACAGCCCCATAAAAATATATTTGCACGGTGCGCATTCATTCGCATGCATTCCTGTTATTAAACAGCCCGAGGGACAGTTCGGTTAAAAAAAAAAAAAAAAACAGTTTCAAAAGATGATCATTATTATTGCAGTAAAATGTTTTTAATCTTTGTATGCAGATTTATTTCACGGTGTATTAATTTTTATGTAAAAAATTTGTTATCGTATCTTATATTTAAAAAAAAATCCGAAAATCTTCACATTAAAGAGAATGATAAAATGCTGAATAATGAATATTGCTCTTATAATCGCAACTAATTTGTACTTTTCTAATATAAAAAAAAACAAAGAACTCAAATAAAAAAAAAAATAACCCTGTGATGCCGACTTTTATTTATAGTAAGTAACATTTATTGATTTTGGAAACGAAAATGTTGTGGAGAGTTAAAAATTTAGAAAAATTGATTCAATTATTTTGATGATTTTTTTGTCATTTTTTTAAATTCTATACTGGTACCGGGTACTTTAGAAACCATCAACCGCTATCAAAATTCCGGGCGTATGTCAAGTCACAATCTCCATCAAATTTCAAACCATAAAAATTAAAAAAAAAATAAAATACTCCACAAAAAATATCAAATACAGTAACTAAATAAAATCAAAAATCGGAAAAAAACAACTAAAAGAATTCTGACCAAGTAAAAAAAACCACTCAAAAAGACAAAATTCCAACAATTTAACTCATCTATTTCGTCTCTAAATTAATATATCAATAAGGAACCTACAGTATATCAGATAACCTCTAAAAAGGATTAATGGAAAATTGATTTATAGCATTAAAATTTAATTTCAAAAATTTTGGCGTACACTTTAAAGACTTTCCAGCATTTATCGCGACACCATTTTTTTAATAGATAAAATAAAGAGTGATAAAAAAAAGTTTCAAAAGTAACAAAATATATATATATTGAAAACCAAAGAGTAGAAAATAAATAAAACACAACGGAGTTATCAGCTCTCTGAATTCTATTTTCGCTCTTTTTATCAAAATAGACGTCTACAATATTCTATCTTTCAATAGATACATTACACGAATGAAAGATTTATAACAGTTTAAAAGTTTGATCCGTTATACTTAAAAGTCTCCCTATTTTTTTTTTTTTTACTAGGCGAGAGAGAGAGAGGGTTTGAGCGAACAGATATATATCCGAGTTGAGCTGTATCCGAAACCGTTCTACACAAATAAACAAACCTAGCTGCAGCCGATCAATAATTGATCGCACTCGCTTTTCTTCCCTCCCTTTTTCTATTTAATACCGTACTTTTCTTTCCTAAAACAAAACAAAAGGGGAGAGAAGGAAGAGACGCAACGTGTATTTCGAATAGAACGGATGCTCGAACACTTATTGGAACTATTAGGTCGATAACGATTTCCTTATAGTAAACCCACCGAGTTTTCGTAAATAAAAATGTTTGATTACTATGGCGTGCGCATTTTTCTAGGCGTGGAAACGTAAAAATAAATAAGAGAAAGAATGATGAAAAAGGTCAAAAAAAAAAAAAAAAATCACGATGCGATTCAAGAAATGACGAGCCATCAAACGATTTCATAATAATTCCAAGACCACGCCATCGATCACCAATACACGAATGAGATAAGAGGCTTGACTGTCAGCATGGTGAAAGAGTATAGTAAGGTGAAGAAACGAGCGTTTCGAACGTGGACATTTAAAGTAACCGTTATAGGGTGG
>JAQGAZ010002164.1:0-20116 GCA_034692225.1 Polydesmus complanatus
TACAAATGTGGAAAAAATCATTCGATTTGGTTGAGAAATAAATATTTTATGGGCAATTTTGTGAGATTCCCTTTTATTGTACTCACCCTGTATGATAATTAAATAATGAAGGAGAGACAAAACATTGTAGCAGTTTAAATTTTTCTGTCAATATTGAGATAAGGTGCAATATCGTTAGAGAAAATCTAAGATCAACGATTATTTGCTGGCATTAGATAGATCACTTTCACTGCCTGATAAAAGTCATAAACCAGGGTATTTATTTGTCCTTGTGTGTCTATTGTAAAAAAACAGATATATTAGAACATACGCGGTTATGCAAAGTTAAATAAGAATTCCTACTGTAGTTGGCCGGTGAAGAGAGTATGCAACTTGTGCCTGGTTATCGCTAGAGATAAGCATAGATGTTGGCATTGAGTGTTGCAATGCATTTTGCAGAGTGACTTGATTATGGCCAGCTAACGGTACTTGCAGTAAAGGTGGTTGCTGACTTGGATTAAGTGCATAGACTGAAGGCTGAGACTGCAATAGTAGTCCCTGATTTTGTGGGCTATCTGCCAATTGCATATTTTATCAAGTTGACTGATTACCATTGGAAGTTTTTTGTGAGTTATATTGCCTATTCTGATTATCATTGCCGTCAGTGTCCTCTATTGAGATTGAAGTTAGGATTAAATTTAAAGTTTGAGTCATAAATTGGGTTATAATTGGGGTTATAGTGTGGATTGTAACTACCTTGATAGCCACCTCCTCTACCACAGCCTCGATTTGGCCTGTCATTACGCTGGGTTAAAAACTCCTGGGTTAAAATTCTTATTAAATGGGTGATAGTTTGAGGTTGTTGAAGATGCTTCCAAAAGAGCTTGATTCAAGAATTTAACTTTTTTTGCATGGGAGGGCTGCTTAGCCAGTGAGCTGCCTGATGCGCCTTCATTATCATTGCCATCATCACTTGGAAATAGCAAAATTTTTCTGACCATTAGGATAAGTGCACACCTTATTGTTCATAACTTCAAACATTTGATCTTTATAATTTTATTTTTATTTTATTTTATTTCTGTTTATACTGGTAGTAAATAATCAATTGCCTATAGCCATTACAACCATAATAATATAAATTGTCAAACTGCAGTATAAATGACATAAAATTACTGAATATAGACATATATACCATATCACAGCTTAATGAGCAACAATCTAACTAAATATTTGAATTTACTAGTACTGGCGGCAACGAACCATGAAAGCAAGTATGCCGCCAGGGGAAAATGCATAGCCAGAAAGTGTTAGATATGTGGGAAGACAAGAGAGGTATATCAGACAGATTGGTCGTTTAAATCATAGTTACAAATACATTAGACAGTATGTGTGAATTAATAAACTAGGACAAAACCAATACACAGAAATAAAAATAAAAAACGGAAAATGGAAAAAACGCTTAATAATACAGTTAGTACAATAGTTAATATGAAATGAACAAACAAAATTCCAGTTATGTGATCCTCTTAAATAAGTTAAATAAAAATGCAGTATAGTTTATCTTTTATTTAGTTGCAGATATAGGTAACCAATCCAGTGGGTATCTCACGTGTTATGAATTCGTCAGATTTAGATAAATAATCTAAAATATAAGGGAGGAAATTTGATTAGTCAGGGAAACCCCTTCTTTTTCCTTAAATGTATAAGATTGCAGAAGGGCTTGATTCATGGTAAGTTTAAATGTTCTAATATTAGTATAGTCGAGATGGTGTTTCTCTCTCAGATAGTTCCACAGTTTAGAGCACATATAATGTGTGCCGACTCTTGATTGAAGATTTCCTGGGAAGGGATACTCGAGTTTTAGTGGTTTACGCTGATTAAAATGGAACATAATAGTTTTAAAATGCTTAATGGAATATACATGTTGGTACATTCGAACACCCAGGTTATGTAAATAGAGTAGTTCAGCTTAAAAATGTACCTGTGGTGTTCTACCAAAATGTATAAAAAAATTTCATACTTGCTGGTCAACCAGTGTAATTATTTGCCCACACCCTATTACAATACGTAATTTGAGAACGGACTAGTCCATTGTACAGGTTATATGCTTGTTTCTGGGATACAATGGGTTTAATTGATCTAAAAAGCCACTTTATCTTCCTTACGTAGTTCAACAATTTGTTTATTTGGATTTTCCAGGACATTGATGATTGGTATTGTATCTCTAGTAAACGTGTATCATCCACCATAGTCAGTGTCTGATATCCTAAGGTAATATTTATACCAAAATCTTGGGAAAGAAGTGCACGAGATCCTTTTAAATGAAAAAGTATTCCTAACGTTTTTTCTACACTCATCATCAAATGGTTAGTTTGATTATAACATTCAAGTTCCTGGAGGTATTCGTTGGACAAGTGGTTCAAGCCGCCGGAAGTTCCCTTCGCTATCAAGGCTGTAAGGTCGTCAGCATACATGGCGGCATCCAAGTGGACTTTAGTTGTACGTAGAGGGACAGCATTTAGTGCACCTGGTAACCTAGGCACTGATATATCATGCACAAATATGTTAAATGAGTTTATCATTCATAAGCTGAAATTCGATCTACCCATTTTTCAATGCATACTTAACTAGTGAGTGCCTATTTGCAATGGTAGCAGGACAATAATCTTTAGTTATATTTGTAGTGATGTTATCATTGCAATACTTATAGAACATATTAAGTAATGAAAGAATAGTTTCTTTCTTATCAATAGAAGTAAAGCGTGCAATCAATGTCACATTTTGCCAATTTGGAGAAGATCCTGTGACATGTGCTACCAGTATGTCATCATTCTTTAACTGAATTTTTAATGAGGTGTTAATTAAATCAAGAATAGCAAATTTAGTCTTCCTTCAAGCATGAGTCAGTGGACATGTGAATAAAGCTTAAGTTGTATTGCCTAGAGCGGTTGCTGAGATCTACAACATCTGCCTGAAGAAGTTTATGAGAGTAAATTAGAATGTTTTGCTTTTCCATTACATCAGCTAGTGTCTTCTCTAAGGTCAAAACTTTACCCTTAAGTTCCTCATTTAACTTAGTAAGATCATTTTTAACTATTATATAATTATTGACATGTTTGTTGAGCTTTGTGTTAATTGGCTTAATTTGATCCTGAATAAAAGTTTTATAACTGATCTCAATATCCTCCTTTTGCAGAGAGAATTTTTTATCAAACTTTTTATCCAATAATTTTTCAAGCTTTGTCAAATCTATAATGACTTATAGGCCAGTCAGTAGAGCTCAAAAAACCGTGATATAAGCAAATAAGTGCCATCAAGCTAGAACCAACTTTATTCTCTTTGACTAGGTGTGCTATGCAATATATTAATTTTGCACACCTTTACCACTTCCGCCATGACCGCCTTCTTGGAAAAATGGCGCCAAAAACCACTTTTCCGTAAATAACGCAGTTATTAAGCGTTTAACTGCACAATGTAACAGGACAACATTTAAAGAGAAGTAAATCAGCTACAAAAAAGATTATATGCATTTTTCTTATAGGTCCTACCATTTACGCGCAAAAATAAGAGTTTGCTTAATGTTTTGTTTTTAACCTTCTCTTCTCCTTTCCGTAATTGGTCTTTTTCCCAAAAAATTTCACACCTCGCAAGCTCGGCACTTAGAATATAACAGGGGAAGAGAGAGAAGAGAGGCGCAAAAGCGGGCGCCCCATACCCTCGCTTTCGCACTGAACGTGAACAGGCACGGAAAGGAGAAGAGAAGGTTAAAAACAAAACATTAAGCAAACTCTTATTTTTGCGCGTAAATGGTAGGACCTATAAGAAAAATGCATATAACCTTTTTTGTAGCTAATTCACTTCTCTTTAAATGTTGTCCTGTTACATTGTGCGGTTAAACGCTTAATAACTGCGTTATTTACGGAAAAGTGGTTTTTGGCGCCATTTTTCTAAGATGGCGGTCATGGCGGAAGTGGTAAAGGTGCGCAAAATTAATATATTGCATAGCACACCTAGCCAAAGAGAATAAAGTTGGTTTTAGCTTGATGGCACTTATTTGTTTAGAAAACCCTTTGCTGACTGGCCTATTAGTGTAACAAAAATTTGTATTAGTGACTAGTTAATTAAACAAAATAATAAATGCTAGCTTGCCACAATACTTTTATTACAAAATGGCATTGTACCAACCGTAATTAGAATTCATTTTCAATAGCTGTTTTTAGCGTTGGTTTACACTTCCTGAGAGTATAATTGTCAATCAGTTACAGCATTGGTGGCAATGTTGAATTTAACAAGAGACATATGCTGATGTAAAAAAGGACAAAGGTCTTAACAGGTCTTTATTTGTTAGTCGTTATAAGCATTTTGACCTTGGGACAATATATATAGTAGCTAATTTGATCTACTAAATTCACCTTATTAGGAAAAAAAATAAATAACAATTTGGATTAGATGAGGGAATTTCAACATTTCCCAAGCTTGAATATATTGAAGTTGGAAGAGCAAATGAACGGCTTCTGTTTAATCAATTTTCGTTTTAATCGTATCTTTAATAGCCAAATTTTAGTGTTACATTAAAATTTGTTCATAATCTAAGTTAAATTAGGTACCATAGATGCCCTAATGCTTTGTGTATTGATTCTTTGCTTATCCTCAATATGACATCTTGTAGAAGAGCGGAGTACTATGGAAAGGAATGTGTTAACTAATTCACCTAGTTTCAATGTTAATTAGAAAGTTATTTGTGCTACCTATTGTTGAATTCTAGTCAGGTTGCCATGTCTATATTTGGCACATGCTTGCCCTGGTAATATTGTTGTATAAAAAAATATGGCAACTCTATTCGGTAATACAGCTATTTTAGTTTAAGATATTTACATGGTTAATATTCAAAGAATATCTACCTGATTTTTTAATCTGGTGTTTATAAATGATTCATCGTTTGCTATATCCAGGTTTTAATATTGCAATTTTGTTAGAAATATTGCACACCCGCAATAAAAGAGGCACAACTCAAAAAACCTCATTTTTCAGAAAACGCAAAAAACTAATTAAAAAATAATTATGGCCTATTTCTTTTGTCAGCTTTCAGTGAAAGGAAGCTAAAAGAAAGTAAAGTAAGACCAAAGTGTTATTTTGGTCATTAGCTGATTGAAACCCTATAAAAACTATTTTGTTTAAGTTGTGCTACTATTGATGTTCCAACTGAATGGAAAAGTCAAAATTATTTCGAGTTGTGTAACTTTTTATGATTGTGTCTTGGAGTTATGTCTCTTTTAAAAAACAAAAATGTACAAAGTTTTCAATTTGTGTCACTTTGAAAAAATGTTTTTTTCTTTAATCAAACTTTTTACAAGTTAAGCACATCTTTATAATAAGAGTTGTAATAACTCTTTGGGATAACATTTTTTTTATGAGATTTTCTATATTTATTTTCTTGTTTTCAGGCAATGGAATTCTATTAGAATAGACATTTATCAATCTGAAATATAATAAAAGTTATTTTGAGAAATTATTTCGTACACAGTCATTTTGAATAAATAGTTATTTTTACTAGCTGCACGTTCTCCCAAGTTTTTAAGGATCTAGTTTTTATGTTTTTTACATTAATTTTTTAGAATTCCAAATTCTTGTTGGACATTTTGTAGAAAAAGGTTTCCACATTTTCCTTGTCAACTTTCATCACTTTAATATCGTGCCATTTCAATTTGTTTTCTTCAATATCAACATTAAAATTGTTTCCCCAATCTTCTTGCAGGGCTTTTACATCATAAAAAACTTTTGTAAGTCAGCTGGTGATTACACTAGGGTGGACCAGTTTTCTCTGCTATACTAATCAATGTAATGTACTGGTCTGGCACATAAATAGGAGAAGCTTTTAAATGGTGTTTTAACTGTTTTTCAATTGCATTGTGAATATTGTCTCCTTCATTTTGTGAGTGGCCATGGATCAAAAATTTATAAGTAATGCTGCTAAGATTATATTTAAATACAGCGTATGCATACATTGCTAACATAAATTTATTTTTTTACTGCCCACAGCAATTGTCCGAATAGAAAATTAGATCCAAGTCATTATTTGCATTCCTTTTTGAGCATAGCAATTCAATATATTGCAACACACAGCTTCCAATCTCAATCGCACCACGTTTTCCTTCAATTTCCATCCAAAAAAAAAACAGTTTGCATGTTTAGCTTTGAGATCACTGATGGTTAAATTATAACAGTTTATTTTACTTTTATAATAAAACAAAGAAACCAGACCTTTCAGCAGAGGCATAACTGCCTGTAAATCGTAAACTGCCACATTTGGTTTATCTTTTATCACAATTTTTTTTTCTTGATAATTTTTTCTTTTTGATGTTAGTTATAAAATTAAATTAATTTTTGTTTACCTTTTTCATCCACATTTTTAAATGATTCACAAACGTCGCTGGTATTTTTTAGGCACATAAAATGAAATGTTGAATTCGTTATTAAATATGCGGTTAAACATAATAATTTGAATTAGCAAAAGGCAAGTTGTATTGTTCTGTTATAGTCCCAAAACAAATCAGCCAGGCTTTTACTACTTTCTATAAATTCATGACTAGTTTGAGCCCTTAGATAGTGAAATTTTCAATATTTGAAATTGTTTAAATAAAGTTCCTCACACTTTCCTTTATTTCAGTACCAACAGTAACTTGTTTGCCATGTTTTCCACATTTGTCACTCCAAGAAAACTTTGATCATTCTTTTTCTTTATAATTGTATGAATAAATCTGTTATGTCCAAAGTTGCTCTAAAAAATCGTTTATAAACTCAAATGTTCATTTTTTTTTTTTTTAAAAAAAATGCTGTTTTTAGATTTCTAATGTCATTTGTATTTGAATAACGATACTTGGGCTTGATAGGTGTCATGTATGCATTTACAAATTCTCACTGACTTTGCAGATTTCCAAGTTGCCAAAAGCTATTGAAATTTTTTTGTCTTTTTTCTTGAATAATTTTTTTGCTACAGTGTAGTCTGCAAGTACCTGGACAGGGTAACTTCAATTTCCGTGCTTCAAATTCTTTTTTTGATTTTGAGAGCGAGATGTATGGTTGGCCAGAGTTTCTCAATTGTTTTGCATTCTTAATTTTCCTTTTCTCCAGGGTCATTTTTTTTTCCTTATCAACATTTTCAGCTTTAAAAATAATTATTATAATTAAATTTATTCATAAGAGGCACCTATAATATAAAAATACCATTATCAATTTCAGAAGTTTCGTTGGTAGAATTGACATATGCATTCAGATTTGCTTGACTTTGTTCATTTACACCTTCATTTTATACAAAAAGTTTAAAATTGTAACTAATTAGTTCTAAAATTATTATTACTTTTACAAATCTTCTGCATAGAAACACAACCATTGCTGTCTTGATTAAGATGTTTTGTTTTCGTTTTTTATTCAGAGTTTTCATCACCTTAAATAAAAATATTATTAAATCTTACTTACAATAATTATACTTAAAATCAGTACTTTCAGAACTCTCGCTGGTAGAATATTCAGCAAAATTTTAATCTTTTACTGAATCATCATCACATTCATCCACATCAACGTAAGCATCAACATTATTTTCTTCTAAACTTTTCATTTTAAAATTATTCAAATCTTTCTGTATTATTATTGCAATTTTATTTTTTTATTTTATTTCCATGTTTACACCTATATAGTCATAATGAGATTGATCGAAAACATAAGTAATAAAAAATAATTTCAAACACTAGTATATGTAATCAATAACAGTAAACATCACTAATATGACTTATAAAATTGTTTAACTAGGATTATTTAAGATAATTCGTGAAGTAAAACTATTGCGATATGCAGAGGTGTGGGCGGCAGAGGAGGCCCAAAAGACAGAATGCCACCGCGTTATCCGCATAAGAACATGAGTCGAGACCAAGGTGCAATGTGTTAATGGCACTTAATTATATTAAGATAGGAGTAGTATGGACAATTAAGAAACTAAATAAGATTTTAAATTACAAATGCCGAAATATTAAGGCATTGCAGATCCTTCCATAGTTAATTCATCATTAGATTAAATTTAGAAGTAATTAACTGGAGGAATTAGTCAGTTTGTACAAAGACAAAAACAAATAAGGACAACAAAGACAAATAAAGACAAGCAAGGATAAGCAAAAATAGATTTGTCTCAAGACAAAATCTGTGCCTAATAGTAATTAATTTTATTTTAATTTAAACTGGCACTTTAAATATTTCATTGGTTAGAGATATATTTTGATGTCTAGTTATGAATGAGTAGTTAGTGAGTAAAATATTATCCAAGTTCATTTTGAACATTGGCAATGTTGTTAGCGAAATTGAATATTTGGACATTAAATAGTTCCATATTTTACACATGGAGTAGTGAAAGCCAGTTTTGACTAGGTTATTTTTAGGAAACGGCACAGAGACTAAATAGCGTTTACGCGGATGTCCCTCTATTGGTATAGTCTGAAATGATTTATCTCCGCTTTGGTACTGATACATCGTAATTGCCACACGTCTTAAGTAGAGAAGCTCTGCAGAATAATACAAGTCAGAAAATTCTACGTTATGTTCGGTAGAATCCCAGAAGTGTATGTCTAGTTGATTAATAGTTCCGGAGTTATTATTTCCCCATATTGTACAGCAGTATTCCAGATGGGAGCGGATTAGACCGTTATACAAATTTTTATGCTGTTTTCGAGAAAGTAGTGATTGTAAAGATCTAAGTAACCATTTAATTTTCCTACAATATTTCGTTAATTTGTCTACTTGAGGAGTCCATGATAGTTGGGGTGTTAATATAACACCCAATAGTTTAAACTCTTTAACCATGGTCAGTGGGTGACCATTTAGCATTATATCTAAGCCATAGTTCTCCATTGGTGTACTTTGCGAGTGTGCTAGTTCGAATAGCATGCCAACTGTCTTTGTATCACTTAGTAACAAGCAATTGTCTATGCAGTATATGTCTACTATGTGTATTATTGTTACATGCAGGCTCTCATGACAATCATTAAAAATGATTGTCAAAAATTCAAATCAATAAAATGGCGGAAGAAAAATATGCAGTTGCATGTAAATGAAGTAGTGTTTCGAGGAAATAAAAATTTACCAGAAAATTTAAAAAGATTAGAAACTCCTTACCAGTGTTTCCATTATTTTATGAACGATGACCTATTTCAGCACCTTACAGAACAAACAAACTTATATGCAGCGCAAAAAAATATCAACACTAGATTCTCAGTCGATATAAATGAACTTAAAAATTAAAATACAGTACCTACCAATTTTTTATGTTAGCTTATCGTTATCCAAACACACGATCGTATAGGGGGGGGACCTTCTTTTGAAGCCATTCGACAAGTTATGACAGTTGTAAGATTTGAAACAATTCGACGTTTCTTACACTACAATGATAATTCTAAAGCTAAAGAAAAAGACAAACCAGGGTATGATCTGTTATTTAAAGTTCGGCCACTAATTTTACATTTCAATGGGCGCTATTTGTCAGTCCCAATGCTGCATCGACTCTGTGTGGATGAACAAATGTGCGCTACTAAAATGACTGGGGCTATTTTTCGCCAGTATTTGCCAAATAAACCACATAAGTGAGGCTTTAAATTTTTCAGCCTTTGCCATTCTAAAGGTTTTTCATATGCATTTGAAATTTATGCCGGGGCTGGTGATAACATTATTCCTGATGGTGCTCCAGATCTCGGTGCAACATCAAATGTTGTTGTTCGATTATCAAAACAAATTCCTAATTTTGTAAATCATATTATCTATTTTGATAATTTCTACACTGCGTTAGGATTTCTTGTATACCTTTGGAGCAGAGGTATTTATTCATTGGATACTGTTCGAGCAAATCGTGTGCCAAATTGCAAGCTTTTGAGTGATAAAGCTGCAAATAAAAAAAACATTGATTGTGGATATTCTGAGGAGTATGTTGGCAATGCATTTGGTGTTGACATTACTTCCGTTTTGTGGAAGGATACAAAAACAGTGCGCCTCTTGTCAACTTATGTTGGAAAAAAACGATTTTTATCTCAAAAAATGGAAAAACAACCTGAGAAAGTCTTGAGATATGACAGAAAAGATAAAAAAAACCTATGAAATTGACTGTCCTTATATTATTAAAGAATATAATCAACATATGGGCGGTGTTGATTTGATGGATGGACTGATTGGATATTATCATATTCGCATGAAAACTCGCAAATGGAGCAACCAAATTTTCTATCATCTCATCGACGTAGCATTAGTGAATGCCTACATTCTTTACCATCGCATTCATCCGGAAAAAGAAAACAAAATTGAGCTTCCAGATTTCCGTTCAGAAGTGGGAGAATCACTTTGCACAATTGGAACTGTGCCTGCAAGGAGACCCGTTGGCAGACCATCTATTTTGCCACTACCCCCAAAAAAACCTCTAAAAAGAAAATATTTACAAACAGATGACGTTCGTTTTGATCAAGTGGGGCATTGGTGTATATTTTAAGACAGATCTGGCAAGAGACAGTGTAAATTCCCTAAATGCAAAGCGGAAACACAGGCGTTTTGCACTAAATGCAATTTAAATTTGTGCAATTCTCAAACAAAAACATGCTTCTATGACATTCACAACAAGTAACAAACATAATTATGCAATTTTAGTGCTTTCAAAAAATTTTAATATCGAAATATTTGTTTTAAAGTGAAAAAACTTTAATAAAAAAAGTTTTTAATTATTTTTAGTCATTTTGACTTAACTGCATGGGTCCGCCTTTAGGCATTGTGACATTTTTGGGAGAAAACATAAAATTTTGACAAAAAAATTAATTTTTAATTTAAGATTAATTTTTTTCTTCCAAAAACTAAACTAAGCTGAATTTTTGAACGAAAACAAAAATTCATGCATTAGAGGGTTAATACTGCAAATAGGCAGTATATTAACATTTAAACTTTAAGCTAACTTAATTAAGTGACCTATTTAAATTTAAGGATCACTTGTTTTATCTCATTTATCTGTTTTGCAATCTACAAAAGAAATAGTTGCCATAGCGACCCAACTTTCTCAAACTCTAACTTTTATCAGGGTCCATCAGGGTGCCCTTACAATATTTCAACATATGCTGACTCATATGCTTGAGATAAATAAGTTGGAGAATTAAAACCAGCAGAACTAAATAGATAAATAAATATATCTTTATCTTAATAAGTTAAAAATTCTCATAATAATTAAGTGAGAATTATATAACTAGTTTCACTAACCCTAACTTTTTTTTCTCTTTAATTCAATCTATTACACTTAGGCTATAACCCTTTAGTCACTAACCCATATTTTATGGCCTATTAGCCATGTATATTCTGTGCAGAATATTTTAAACCATGTAGTCTTTGCATTTTCCCCACATTTGTAGTGGTTGTGATAGGGAACATGTAGATAAAATAATTGCAAACAAAGTACATACAGTATTTAAAATGGATTAGAAGTGGCACATGAATCTTCAATTGATTTGTTCCAATGATCATTATTTTATAGTAAACTAAGTGCCTCATATGCACTGTGATACATATTATGTATTATTCCACCAACTGTTCATAATTGTATAAAAAAAGTTGGACACAAACATTAATCAGTAGCAATCTTAAATAAAAGCATTCAGCATTGTGTGGATGTATAGTACAGTATACAGGGTGGAGAAAAGTCTGAGTTTTATCGATTTGCCTTTAAATGATAGCCAATATCAACATTCTGCTAATGAGATTGAATAGCAATGTGCCCTGGCGCTATCTAATGGTGACGTCAAACTTGACCTTGAGGGTCATTTTCAAGGTCATAGCAATTTTAATTCTGAAACAGTAAATGATAGAACAAAACTTCCAATTAGAAAGTTGTAGGGCATGACCAAATTAGTCTGAAGGCTTTTTAAAACGTACGACACTGTTTCTGTGTAAGAGGATATTTCACTTACAAAATGTTAAATTTGCTCCAGAAAACTGCACCCCAGCACATATTGAAAGCAACGTGCGATACAAGTAAGCATTGTAGGTGTGCAAATTGCAATCAACTACCAATTTGAAATGCCGAAATAATTGTACAGTTATTTATCACTGGCACATTCAATTTATTATTTTGGGGTTTCTACGAAATAATTACTTATTGAATGGAAGATTGAAAGGTATAAATATAATTTTTTAGAGAGAGAGATAATTGCTTGACACCAAGTGCACATAATGTAAATTACAATTATTGTAAATTACATTACAAAAACAATGTGCTTACAAGTAGGTTTCATTTTGGCCTCTCCAATCTTATTATTTGCTGTTGTATCTTCAAATTCATTTTGATCATTTTCATGTTCTTCATTTACAGCTTCAAAATCTGCTTTTTTCCAATCTATGCATATATTGTGTAGTACCCAACAAGCAATGACAAAAAAAGCTTTTTCAACACTGTGGAAATGGGGGTTTTAAGAGAATATGGTAATTTCTTACTTTTCAGCCAATGTTTGTGTTTTTAAGATAATCCAGATCGCTGCAATTTTATATCCCAAAAACTTTTTGGAGCCATTCCATTTTAAAAATAAAATTCACTAAAAAAGGAAATATTGTTGTACTGTAGTTAGTTTAAAGCCATGTTCCATAATGGTGTTAATATTTATCAAAATAATTATAATTATATGCACGTGCGTGAGATTTATTATTTCATTCTAAATTTTTAGAATGAAATAGATATTGGACCAAAAATGTTTTGCAATTTAATTTGCTAAATTTAATGCTGCTAAGGCGACAATTTATTCATCTTGACGTCCACATAGTTTTGAAAAATTAAAAATTAAGTCAATTTTTAAAGAAAATGTATTTTTTTAATATTTACATTCAGCAACATCTCCCCTTTAATTATGAAAAATAACATCTGGCATAATACCTCCTCCACTGAGTTGGCACATGCCAACATGCTTAACAAAATTTTCAATAACTCACATGTGCCTGACTGGATGATGGCAATGACTAAGTCTATGATAAGTCTTACATCGTTTGCGGTTTGTTGGCATACACCTGTGACTTTACATAACCCCACAAAAAAAGTCACAAGGTGTATGGTCACAAGACCTAACAGGCCACTCCCAGTCACCCCACAAACTGATAACTCGGCTGGGAAATTTCTCGTAGATTTCACAAGTGCTGTGGCATGTTCAATGCCCCATCCTGCTCAAACTAAAGACGTTCGATATCTACATTTTTGAGGATAGGCCCTAGCCCTACATTCTTAATTCATTGTTCTAAAAATGATGAGAAGCCATGCCAGGTTCAAACAGGGCTAAATTTTCAGCGCACTTGCGAGAAGATTCTCTGATATAGCATTAATCGTGTTAGCACGTGCCGACTCAGTGGAGAAGGTATTATGTCAGGTGTTATTTTTCATAATTAAAGGGGGGATGTTGCTGGATGTAAATATTAAAAAAAATTTCATTTTCCTTAAAAATTTACTTAGTTATTAATTTTTCAAAACTATACTTTATCTTTACGGACACTGTACAAATCCATCACTGGAGCACAATTTTATTTAAAAAAGTAGAACGTTCTTATGCCAATGGGGTGGAGCCCCATCTTGTTGAAAAATAGTCATTTAAATCCACTAGAAGGGAAAGGAAGAGCCAGTACTTGAGCTAATAAAGTGGATTGCAATATGCTTTCACACGTCTATGAGGAAGTCTCTTTTTGCCATCATGGCAATAAAATTTTAATATTATTATAATATCTGTGAGTTGACAGAATTAATTTAATCAGTCACACACACCTAAATGCAAGACATATATTTTAAATCTATATAAAAAATGAAATAATAATTCTTACCTTGCAATGTTATTGCTGTTTGGTGATGCCTATTCACATAAGTGACTTAATTTATGTGCTGGTGTTTGTATTGGTATATAAGACCCATCAATGCAGCCAATAACATTAGGAAAGTTTGCTATCTGCTTATTTGTATATTGATTTTTAATTAATGTTTAAATGGTAAATAACCTCTTAGAACTTCTCAGAAATTTCCAAATTTGATTGTAGTTAGGTGCATTTTTATGCATTGTAGCAAAATGTCAAAAAAAATTCATAACTCTAATTACAATCCTATGACATGCAGAAATGTTGACATCAAAAAGATCAGCCACTGTTCTAATTTCTTGCTTGGTCCCTACAAACCTAAAAAACATTAGCCAATTGAACACATGTCCCTGGAATAGTAAACAGAATTTATTATTGTATTTCCCACCAAAATATCAACATTTGCTTTTCAGCTGAAGCTGTAGGCTGACCAACAACATCTTTGGGCATGAACTTGCTTTTATAAAACATTAGGTCTGTTCATTTGATTTACTCAAATGTAATGCAAATTTATAAATATGACGTCACCAATTCTACTCATTATGATAAATTTAAAACTTGCAAATGAACACTTGTTTAATGAGAAGCAAGATTACGCACACATGGGTCCAATATCCTAGTCAAATGCTTACCATCAAATCAGAATGGCTATTATGTACAATGCCAAATTGCCCACTGTAGCAAAAAGCTTTAAAGCAGATGAATGTAATTATTTACTCCTTGAGAACAGGAGTAGAAAATTCATAATGCATTATACCAACGAACTACGAACTTAATGGCAGAGAATGCACTCGAGCAAATGAACGCATTTATGGAAAAAATGCTAATAATTACAGCAAACAAACAGATCTATTATTACAAGTTTTTCAAAACTACTTCTAGTGGCGCTTTGGCGAAACTACAAAAGTTAAAAATACATGCATGAAATAACTGAAAACAGGAATACACAAAAAAACACCTTACTTTTTCATCACTATAAGTATGAAGAATACCCACAAAGTTTGAAACTCTTGTTTTTCTCTCTCACTAATGATGTAAGTATTTGCAATTCACCTTCAGATTCATCTGATGAGTCCAATAATTATATAACTGCCAGTTTTCTTTTCAATCTATGGTTAGTATCAATTGTTTTCCAACTGCAAAGAATTGTAATTAAAATGGAAAAACGTCTGCTATTTTGAAAAAAATTATTTGATTTTTGATTTTTAATTCAGGTTTATTCCGTATGCTTATCAGAGGAAACCCTTGAGGATATACAACACTAGTACGTTTTAAATAACATATGAAATATCGATAAAAATGGAAAGGTTCAATTTTAAGTTGGAGATAACATTACTGTTAGTAGATACAATCATATGGTATTAATTTAAATGTTCATGAGGTCGCAACTGATTAGCACTGGAAAAGGCAGCATGGGAATCTTTCGAAACAGGATACCACCTTTTAGAGTGCTTGAACCATTGTACACAAGTAGGAGAACATTACAAGTTACATAGAATGAGTATAAGGAATTTATGATAAATGTTGATTGCAGGAATTAATCATAGGTTAATAATGTTAATGTTAGATATAAAAAGTAGTATTGGATGTTACAATTCAGCATGTTCTAAAATGTTGAAATATAGATTTCATCTGTTAATGAATGTGATTGTGATTTTCTCACAAAACTAAATCTCTCCAGCAAAAGTTTCTCCAAAGTTGCTGTAAATGTCGAAATGTTCGTATAATCGATTGCTTTCAATGCCAGCATGTAGTTCCAAAGTTTACACCCTGTATAAGTTATATTTTTTTTTACAAGTTGATTTGTTGGCTCTGGAAGGATTAATTTTAAAGGTTTCCTTTCGCAGCGTAGCAATGTAATTGTTTTAAATATTTTTATATTATATAAGTGTTTGTAGAATTTGATTGCTATGCTTCGTAGGTGTAGGAGTTCAACAGAGAAACATATTTGAGGGTCTGTCAAACATCACATAAAATTTACTTTGAAATTCATGTTTATTCCGTGAACATGTTGGAAGATCACTTGAAGATCAAGAGTTGTAAGAGCACCACTGTAATTATTTCCCCAAATGGTTACACAGTATTCAATGTGGGCTCTCACCAGACCATTGTACATGTTCTGTTTTTGTTTTCTAGTTTTGATGTTTTTTAGTGAGCGTATTAGCCATTTTATTCGGTGTATGTATTTATATAATTTATCTATTTAGGTTGTCCAAAAAAGTGTTGGTGTAAAGTGGACTCCTAATAGCTTAAAGGTGTCAACAATCTGTATGGTGTGGGTACCTATTTAAAGGTCTAGACCATATTCCCGTGGGGGAAGTGCCCTTGACCCACTTACATGAAATAACATTGCGTAAGTTTTCTCAAGACTTAGAAAGAGAAAGTTGTCTTTGGCATATATATTTAGGTTTACTAAGTATTCATTTGAAGTTGTGTTCATATGTAGGAATTGTCTTGCACTAAAGAGTGCTGTTAGGTCATCAGCGAACATAACAGCATCTAGGTTGATGTTTTGTGTTTTGATTGGTAAGGTGGGGATACAATCTGGGATAGTTGGTGTTGGAATATCACTCACAAATAGATTAAATAATATTGGTCTTATTGATGTGCCTTGGGGACACCTATGGATAGTTTTGTACCACTGGATATCGTACCATTGAGTTTTACATGTGTAGGTCAATCCATTAGATATGAAAGTAGTAGTGAACATAAATTTGGGCCTAGTCCGCCGCGACGAAGTTTCTCTAAGTAAATCTGGACGGATGGTATCGAAAGCTGCGGTAAAATCCACGAAAACAGCCAGAGGTCGCAACTTATTAACTGTGCATTCTGTTATGAAGTTAGTAATTCTCAGAAGGGCATCTTCAGTAGAAGTGTTCTGTTCTGAAACCATATTGAAATGGCGGAATAATGTTTGTCTTTTTTACGAATTGGTTCAATTGTATTGTTAGTATCTGGTCAAGTAACCGTCCAAATGCTGATGTTATCGTCTTTGGTCAGTAATTTGTTCCCGAGGAACGAGTGCCCTTGTTTTTGTAGAAAAGTGTAATCAAACCCGTTTTTAGTGTATCATGTATTGTCTTTGTTTTCAACATTTGTGTAAACTGAGCTAGTATTTCAGGGCTGCGCTTTGCGAAAGATTTGACCACTTGCATATTAAAATCATTTAGGCCATAGCTTGTTCAATTGTTCACCTTACTCGCAGCTTCTCTAACATCCAGATAGGAGATCTCATTAATGTTGTATTGTATTTCGTAATGTTCTGTATTCTGCAGTACTATGTTTGAGGCCGTTATGTTTGATTCTAATTGATTGTGGTATCTAGCAAAGTGATTTTCAAAATTCTTACTTGCATCCAAAGAAGTTAGCGTACCTTGATTATCTAGGTATTTAATGTTAATTGAATCTTTATATATATATGTCTGTATTTACAAAGTATTGACCATAAGCGTTTAGAGTCTAACCCTGCTTTTTTAAATAGGTTTTTGAAATAGTTTCGTTTGTGTGTTTTAATAGCTTTTCTTGTTTATCTATCAACCATCTTCCATGTTTCATTTGTCTCTGGGCTATTTATTTTTTAATTCTTTTTATGTTTTTAGTGATGGGGTCATCCACTTATTTTTATAATTAGGGTGTATAATTTTAACTGGGAACCTTTTATCATATAAAAATGAAAAATGCTTAATGAACTGGTCCCAGGTTTGTAAAGGGTGGGTGGAGGTTATAATGCTATCCCACTGTTGGGATGTAGATTTTTTTAAAAATGAACTTATGATATTCCTATCACATTGTGGTCTGCAAGACCCCACATCATGGAAAACCGTGATTGTATGGATTGGTTTCTATTGTGGCAGAATATGTTGTCTAGGCCTCTTCCTTTTATAATTACTGAAGTATAAGTTATACTTCAAGTATAAGTTATATAAAGTTATACTGAGTATAATTATTGAAGGCCATCATGTGGAATAGGTCGCTATTACCCTTAGTTTCCGCATTAAAATCCCCGACTATATATATTGTGGAGTCTGATGGTAGGGATAACATCACACCCTAAAGCAAACATACTGAACCTGTGTCAGAGCCTATGTTTCAGAAGATTTTTTGTACAAAGTAATTTTCACAAAATGTTTTCCTTTACTTTTAAGTAGTTTGACTGAATTTGTTTGTCTTTTTAGGTTCAATTTGCACTTCCATTAACCAATAACCGATTCTTGTAAAAAATGTGATTCTTTAACTGTACAAATTAAGCATGAGAATGATGACATAAAGAAAAATCATTTGACAGCTATGTTGGAGCTCCATCATTGCCAAAGGCCAGAACCCAAATGAAAACGGATTCAGAAGTGAAAGATGATGACACCACTGTTTTTACATTTGATTTAATGAAGATGCTCCCCACACCTGTGTTGTCCACTAGAATTACATACTATAAGAGACAGCTATGGACATATTGCTTGGGTATGTTTGAACACTTGTTTATGATTGCACTGGTTAATGAAATGTTTGCATGCATTCAGTCTTGCTTAGCTTTAATTTTTTTTTTCAGGAGTTCACAACTTGAAAAGTGGAGAAGCAGTTATGTACGTTTGGGATGAATTCAAGGCTACCAGAGGACCCAAAGAAATAGGAAACAACCCTTGTGTCTACGAAGACTTCATTCTTTGCAGATGGTAGGAAAAGGTCTAAGTGGACCTACATGCATTTTCAATGCGATTGATAAAAAAAATCAAGTCTTAGCAAAATATTTATTCTTGTAATTATTAAAATGTTAGTTAATAGTGCTTTAATTATTTTTTGACTTTAAATAAATGAAAACTTTAATTCCATATTTTGCAGGCTTGGACGGAATATATTAAGTAAATTTTTTAAATGGCCTTTATAGGGGAAAAGCTGCTCATCCATGGTAATAACTGATTTTGGTGTGTACAATGAGCCTTACTGGGCATTTAACATCATGAACATGTCTCTAATTGGTGCAGCTTTATCACTTCATTGCCTTTCAGCCCAAGTCCGTGCACAATCAAAGCGAATGTAATGACTAATTACCCAGAAATGTAATGACATTATAGCTCTATATATTGGTTGTGAATTCGTTTGCCAAAGTTCTTTTGAATGTTGATAATTGAAGCGGTAAACTCCAGCTGCAAGTAAAAGCCCAAAGTAAGCATACAGTTCTTTTTCACTTACGGCAATCTATTCCTTCGGTTTAGTGGGTTTTTTCTCTGTTGTACGCTGCCACTGCTTCATTTCTTTTTTGGTTTGTTTCTCATTATTATAACCTGTAATTCCTCTTCTAATAGTTCCACCTGCATTTGAATACGGGATGCAAAAGGATCGCTTTTATTCCATTTGACACCATCACGAGCTACAAAACAATTATCAGAATTTTCGACTTCAGGCACTGCATGGTTTAGGGCATTCAATTCGTTGATTTCATCTTCATTGTTGCTAATTTCTATCACAACATCTGGACCCTCAAATTCGAATCCTTCTTCAGTATCAGTGGATGGAATATAGTCATCGTCGTCATCTTCAATATCATTATCTGCGTTTTCTCGGTCAAGATGTGCCATCTTTTGAGCATAATACTCGTCTAACTAAAAATGACATTTAGATCTAAGCAATTATATTTATACTATTCAAAAAGCACTTACCGATTCAATTCATATAGAGAAAGCTCTTCAAATTCCGATACCCTACTCATTTTTGTCAAAAAATAAACGGTAACTTCAGAAATATCCAAACAAACAGCTATCAAAATTCAAAGTTCGACGAGCAGACAACTAAATCAGGAATAAAATTAAGTAAATCTCATAGAGATCTAAGTAAATCTTATGAGATTCAAAGAAAATCGAATTAGATTCATAGTAAGGTGGCGGTACTGCATGTAAGTCTGGGTGGACCTTGTTCATAATTTTTTGCCGAAAATCAAAATATTTGCAAAAAAAATAGAAAATCTTGTCTAAAATTAATTTATTCTGTACAGTTAGCTTCCTGACACTTTTGTTGAGGATATCATGGAATGCCAAATCTTATGCTAATGTACGAGGGTAGGCTGATAAGTAATGCCTCCACCTCCATATCTTTTGAACGGATTGGAGCACCGTCTTTAAACAAACACTGTAGTAAAGGTCTGACCCTCCTCTACAACTTTGGTTGAAGTGAAAAATTCAAAAAAATTAACGGTTGTTGAGTTATTAAGAAAAGAACGGACCCATGTCGGTCCGGTCGGTCGTTGAAATTTTTTTTGTGC
>JAQGAZ010002165.1:0-20105 GCA_034692225.1 Polydesmus complanatus
AAGGATTTATTTTGTAAAACATATATAAGCTTGTCATTTTCCAAATAAAAACACATTCTCTTTTGCAAACCAAGCGGATGGTTTAATTTATATCAAGGGATATAAATTGTATGAGTTGTCAAAAATTCAAAAGCCATTGCCTGAGTTATTTTCTCAGCGAAATTAAAGGAAGCTCATCCTGCCGTCATCGAGAAGAAATGGCCGCCAAAGACTAGCGAGCTGTCGAGAGTATTCTAATACTGTACTTTCTAACTGATCCGCCGTCGGTGAAGTCGCAAGACCTAACCAAATCTACTCAGACTGATCGTATTCGCGCTATTTGCGACTCGCAGCCTCATCGATCGCTCTTGTCAATTAAGGTCTGAAATCAATATTGTACGGTGCCTACGTGGAGATCTCCCCGGTGGTCAACACCTCTTGGCTGAACAACCCGTTACACCTGTCAAAGTTTATCAATTTCTATAATATACAGACAAATGTCAGTTAAACGCCGATAAAAGTTTGTAATTGTGTGGGCATTTAAAATTTTTTTAGTGTAACATTGAATTAATTACAAAATTATTTCAAAAATATAATTTTTAGCACGCCATCACGCTGATAGTTGAAATTCCCGCGCACTACAATCGAATTATTTGGAGTTATAAATCGAAGTTATGAATCGGGATTGGTGAGGTTTCAAGGATTGAATCAATCTAATCCCAGCACCTTTATCAGTAATTGGCTTTGATTGAGCGCCATTTTCGGTCACATTTTCCGCTGTTAATAAAACAAAAGACAATGAAAGGGAAAAATAATAAACTATAGCATAATTATGGCTTAATAATAATAATAATAATAATAATATTTTTTGACTTTGTAGCGATATGCGGACTTCGCGACTGCTCGTTTTAGTTGTAGTTAAATTAAGTTTAGTTAAAATTATGCAAATAGCGGTTAAGTGAATCGGCGCAGGACACGAGTCCTTAGATTTAAATAAGTTAAAGTTTCGCAACTCGAGAAAACGAATAATTAATTTTAACCAAAAGCGAAAAATGAATAAGTAATTCGTATCGATCGTCGAAATTGAATATGATTAATTAAGAGTTTATTTGCGATTGTTTGTTTCAAAGTCTAATTTGTAAAATCATATAAAAGGTTGAACATTTGTAAATAAAACACACACTCTCTTTTCTTGCAACCAAGCGGATGGTTGAGTTATATGTCAAGCAATATAACTAAGAGTTGTCAAACTTAAAAGCCATTTGCCTGAGTTATTCTTTTTCTGCAAAATCGAGGAACATCGTTCTGCCGTCATTCCGGAGGAAATAGCCGCCAAAGACTAACGAGCTACCGAGAGTATTTCAAGTACTGTACTTTCGAATTGGTCCGCCGTCGATGAAGTCATAAGACCTAACCAAAGCTACCAAAGAGATCGTACTCGCACTATTTGCGACTGGCTACACTCATCGATCGCTCTTGTCAATCCAGGTCTGAATTCAATTATTGTACGGTTCCCTTTGCCCATGTGCCGATCTCTTCGAGTTGACACCGCTGGACAGAGCAACTCGTTACAACTTACACAATGGTGGCATTCGGGGATGCCACCACAAGCTTCATCCATTATTTTTAAAGTAGGCTACACTGTAGCTCTAAAAAAATTAATAATATACAGTACTTACTGTTTTTTTTTAGTTTTTATGAACTTTTGACTTTTTTGTTTTCTTGAAATGCTGTCAAGGAAGGTTTTCTCCCGTTTTCCATAGTGTAGAATGTTTTGTTTGGGTTTGCTAATACTGTAATTATTATCAAAAGGGCATATGTTTTTAAAGAGGTTAATCAACTAACTTATACAATGCATGCAATTTGAAAAGGTAGCTTTTTCATTTTCTTTATAAAAAAAGGCAAAAAGGCAGAACAAGCGTATTTAAAACTTGAAAAATCCAGGTTTTATCCATGAAGGCCTTATAAGGTACTTGATCCGGCCCGGCCAATAATCCCCTTTCCGTCACCTAAGATCCGCTCTATCCGCCAAGAGTATACGCAGCAAAAAATGTTTACATCATTTCCAATGAGACTAAAAATTCTCTTTATAAAAGTCTTAATGGTTTTTTTTCAAATGTTTTTCTGAAAATAAATATCGGGTGGCGCAAAAAAAGTGGGACCCCTCTTTAAAACTTGTAATAAAACCAAATTATGTTTTTGGCGAATTTAAAATTGTAAAATTTTCTTTACTTACTAGCTAAACCTTTGACATCACTATTTCATTAACTTCCTCTGGTGGTTTTAATAATATTATAATTATTTTTAAAGTTTTTAAAATTTTTTTTACAATGATAAAAATAACAGGGGGTCCCACTTTTTTTGCGCCACCCGATACATATGCGCAAAATAATAAAAATAGTTGATGAGCTGCGGGATTGTCAGCCTGAGCAAGTGAGTAAAAGTGCATTAGAAAAAAAATTCCTGGGTCTCAATTTTTTTTTTCTAAACGAAAAAAAAAATTATCTTCAACATTTTAAAAAAAAATCAATCCGCAGATTTAACTTTGTAAAATTAATTATACACGTCACTCTAACTTAATAAATACTTTCAAAATAACTGACTTTAATTTCACATTTCACAAAAAAAAAAAAAATGGTTCCGTTTTATCACAGCAAATTTAATAAAAATAATTTTTAAACTTTTTGGTATAATGTTGTCAATAATAATTTTCAAAACTAACGAATTAAATCGAAATATTGTAATGTAAAATCGAAAATACTGTAATGCATTTTTTATCACTAACATTACGAGCCATTTTTTAGAATAAAATGGCCCATTTTTTTTAAAAAAAACCTGTACTACCGGTAGTGTAGGCTACAGTTTCGAAACGACTTAAAATCCAAAATAAAAACATTAATCAGCCCTCCCCTTCTTGGTGGTTCCCTACTATACTTTGCACAAAAAACGTATCCCTGACCACAACATCTTCCAATTTTCCCAAAACGAAATGCACCGCTTCTTTCAAATCGCTTCTTCATGATTGAACTTACTTTTAGAGTCCGGTTGAGGGTTCGGCTTTAAAATGATCACCGTCACCAAGGAATCCGAGCTGCAATCGGAAACAGGTAAGCTATACGTCTTACCACCTTTAAATTCAGCTCATTCTCCCTCGATACTTTCAAAACAGTCTGCATCCAGTGGTCATTTTTTTTTTGCCCTTTTTCTCAAATTGGTTTTGATTTTTTCGGTTTTTTTGCATAGATGATTCATAAAATTCGAGTTGAATTTTCGGAAGCATCGTGTGCGGGTGATCAGGAATATTAAATTGGTCAATTTTCGAACACTTTTTCAAAAGATGAAACACAATAAAAAAAATTATTTTTTTTTAGTTCTTTATTAGCATTTAGCCTACCCATGATCCTTTTTTGGCAGGCTGTTTTACGTGCTTCGGTCATGATTATCCTCTAAAATGACTTTACTTGGCTTAAAGATGAGGGACAATATAAATGGTAGCTAAGAATGAACCGAGTGCGCCAGATTCAATATGTCCGTGAATGTGTCATTAAATAGTTTTCGGTTAAATTTTAACCCCTCTCCCCTTAACAACCTTTCCTTCATTTGTCCTTTGAGTTGTCACTCAGTTGTGGATGACTTCTCTCCTTTGGCTGACTACTCTCCTCTGGATGACTTCTTTTTCTTAGGATGACTTTCTTCAGGATGACTTCTTTCTTCAGGATGCCTTCTTTCTTTGGGATGACTTCTTTCTTCGGGATGACTTCTTTCTTCGGGATGACTTCTATCTTTGGGATGACTTTTTTCTTTGGGATGACTTCTTTTTTTGGGATGACTTCTTTCCCTCGGATGTCATCTTTCAGTCGTCCTTTGGATGACTCTTTTTGTTTAGTTGAGTTCTTTTCTTCCGGTTGTCCACCACTGGTCCAACCACGCTCTGCTACCACTGTTTGAATAATTTTGAGTGAATTTGAGGTTAGACAACCAGGATTTAGGAAAACAAAAACAAAATATTTATTTCATAAATTTGAGAGAACCTCTTTCTTCAGTGCTAGTTTTTGTTCTAATTAATTTGGGGGAAAACAGCCCATTTTATACAAACCCAGAACAATGGGGAGAATATTCTGGAAATAACATTGCGAAATTTACAGCAATTACAGAATTATCTTTGAGATCTGGTTTTTACAAGTTTAAAACAACGAGATAGAACATTCCAGATTTCACAATTTTACACTGGACAAAAGAAAAATAATTAAAGAGTCATAATGTCCAGAGGCTTTCTATATTAACATAAATTTTACATTTTTAAATTTGAATAGTTTAGCATAATTTCAACAGTTTTAAACAAAGAAATTTCGGAAAAAACAGGGATTAAAAGGCATTATAATTTATGTATTCCACGAAATTGCCTGTAAAAATTTTTTTTAAAGAGAATTAATTTTGAATCTCGGTCTATGAGAGTAAGGAGCAGGGCGGGGCTTTCTGATCCGGAAGAGGTCCGGGGTGGGGGTTCGTCAAGGGTCTTCCCTCGGACCTCTTTTGTATATTTTTGCCACTCGAGGCGCTTACGATATCCCTTTTTTCGGTACCCCTGTAGGGTTTGCCGACGATAAATATTTGATGTACAAATTTCTGAAAGGACTTTTTTATGCTCAACTGCGTGTGGTGCGGAAGGATGTCCTCCTTATTCTGAATTGGCTCAGAACTCGGTGAATGGACATTCAGAAGAAAAAATGTGTAATCACCGTGTTTGGTTCTCAGTTTTTTGTGGACAGTGTTGCTGAAGCCACAATTACTATCGAGGATGAGGTGCTTCTGGTCTCAACTGAGGTGCGTGCTTTGAGTGTATTTTTTACTTCAGATATGCAATGGGACACCCACATTCAACAAGTTGTCCAACGTCTTCGGATGGCTATCCCGCTTTGTAAGTGATACAGGTACCAATTGGGCATTAAGAATCGAGTCATTATGTTCAAACAAAACATTTTAAGTATTGTAAATTACAGGCTCGGTATTTGGGCACCAACAAACGAAAGATCTTTTTATGTTTTAAAAAAGGCGGTTAATGATTGTTTTAGAATTCTTTAGGAGTACCATTTCAAGAATGAGTGACACCTTTTTATAGCATATAAGGTCTGAAGAGCCTTGCTGCTATATTTTTAAGAGGATGGAGCTTTTTTGTTTTATATCTATTAGGCGAAGCGAACGCTTATTCGAATTAGTTGGGAACCGAAACAATCGTTTGCGCAGAACCAACTATGTAACGCAGGTCTCTATACCCTATTTGCATGATTATTCTTTGCGGAAATCTAGTTCCATTTTGCGAGCGCTGTTTTGGAACCGTCTCCCTCTAGAGTTGCGTTATTTGATGGCTAATTGTTGCGTCAACAAATTGCGATGTAAACATTTTGAAAAAAAATTATGGAAATGGATGCGATCGAGAAGTATTCCGAGTTTTTACGAATACTTTAGTGCGATTGTATACTCGTATAGCGGTGGAAAAATTTATTTATTAAATCTGCCTCAGGCGACAAATTTAAAAATAATAATATAAAGTTCAAATTTATTAATTAAGAACCCATTTTTTATTTAGTTTAATGATGACCTTAATTGTTAAAAAAAAAAATTGAAATTTATTGCTTTGTTGGTAACTACCAGTAGAATTTTTTTTCGTTCACACTTTTCTCACTTTTCTCGTTCACACTTTTCGATAAAGCCATTAACAAAGAAGCACTGTTCACTGTAAGCAAACGTAGAATAATGTTTGTTAAACTAATGAAACATTGGGAAATGTTTATGAGGCTTTTAAATTTATTTTTCTTTTGTCCAGTTGAGGATTGTGAAATTGTGAAATATTTTTCCCTTTGTTTAAAGTCTGTAGGAACTGGTCTTAAAATTAATCCTATAATTGTTAATGATTTCGCAATTTTGTAATTACTGGAATGTTCCCTATTGTTCTGATCTACTATAAATAGAGTAGTTTTCTTGTAGAAAAATCAGAACAAAACTAAAAGTTGTAGAGAGAAGATCTCTTGGCTGATTTATGAAATTAAAGTTTTGTTTCTCATAAGCCTTGGTTGTAAGCCTAAAAATAACTTACAATAGTCAACAGTGGTAGCAGAGCGTGGTTGGAGCCACAGGACAACCAAAGAAAATTGATTAAGATTGCACAAAAGCTACCTTTAAAGGTAAGCTGTCTGGGCTATCTTATCAATGTAGCAGAGTGGATGGCCAAAAGTGGATCGCCAAAAGTGGATCGCCAAACAGAGTGGATCGCCAAAAGTGGATTGCCAAGCAGAGTGGATCACCAAACTTGATGGATCGCCAAACAGAGTGGATCGCCAAAAGTGGATCGCCAAACAGAGTGGATCGCCAAACAGAGTGGATCGCCAAAAGTGGATCGCCATAAGTGGATCACCAAACAGAGTGGATCGCCAAAAGTGGATTGCCAAGCAGAAAAGATCTCCAAACAAATAAGAAGATCGCCAAACAGAGGTAGATCTCCAGTTGAATAAGATCGCCAAACCGAAAAGATCTTCACAGCAAGTAAGATCGCCAAACGAGAAAGATCTCCACAGCAAATAAGATCGCCAAACACAAAAAGATCTCCAAAGGGAAAAACAGCAAGAGGGGAAATTTCATCTAAAGGAAAATGACAACGGAAGTAAAGTCAAGCATTAGAGACTTCATGATACCTCTTTTGACATCGGACAACTACAACAGTTGGAGACTGGATGCAAGGATCTTAATGGAGAGAGATGGTTTTTGGGACTACACAGATGGGTCGATCACTGAACCAGCATCAACAGCTGATGAGAAAGTTAAGGAGAAGTATAAGACAGGCAACCGCCGTGTTAGAGCGACTCTTCTGATGACCTTTAGCACAAAACTGAAGAGTGTGGTCATCGATAAGACAACAGCTGAAGAAGTATGGACGGAATTAAAGAATACCTTTGAACCAGTATTGAAGGCACGCATGGTGGCAGTCAGGAGGCAGCTTCAGAATGAAAGACTAAAAGATGGAGAAGAAGCTGCGGTCTATTTTTCAAGGATTAACCAACTAGTAGCGGAACTAAACAGATTAGATTTACCAGTTCCTGAGATGGAAGTTTGTTTACGATACACAGATCATCTTCCACCAAGTTTTGACATCGTTTTGAATATGATGTATCATTGGCCAACAAAAGAGTGGACAAAAACCAAAGTTCGTGAGACTAATGTCAGAGTTCAGCAGACAGAGAGAACAGGCACGAGCAGAGGCCACTACAAATAACAGTGCTCTAGCCACAAGCCAGAAACTGACAGGAAGGGGACCCGTTTGTTACAATTGCAACAAGAAAAGGCATTACTCGCCAAAGTGTCCAGAAGAGAAAAAGTCACAAGCCAATACGAATGATCATGGTCGAGGCCGCGGACGAGGCAGAGGATCAAAAAGAGAAGGACGTGGCCATGGTCAGCAACAGAGTGGTGGTGCAATGGCATACACAGACATGAAGTACAGTCTATTTTCGGAAAAATGTAGTTTTTCGACAGACACATCAACACCAGTAGGAGATTGGTACTTGGACTTATGCAGCACAGATCACATTTGCAATGATTGACGTGTGATGAAAAACTTAAGACCGTGTGGCATCATAAAAGTAAAGACTGGGACCGGATCATGCACAGTAGCAGGTTTAGGAGAGATTGATTTAGTGTCAACAGTGAATGGCAAGGAAATCAAGTTGGAATTGAGAAATGTACTATTTATTCTAAACTTCTCCAAAAACCTAATTTCGTTGGCAAATTTAGTGAAAGCTGGACTAAACATTGCAATTATTGACAAATTCGGCTTAAGGGTTCATCTAAAGGAAGACTCACAAAAGATAATTCTGATGGGAGTTTTGGTTGGAGGTTTATAAGTAGTGACAAATTTGACAGTTTACTTCAGCGAAAGTTTAATCACCAAAGATGAAGACAAAGTTAGAAAGAAGACAAAAGAGAGCCTAGTTCATCTAAAAGAGGGTGAAAAATGGCATCGACGATTAGGCCATTGCAACATTGAAACCTTGAAGAAACTCCAAAGGTCATCAGATATTTATGGAATTGAGAACATAAGTAACTGGAAAGAATCCTGCGAACCTAGTCAACTAACCAAATCAACACATCCAGAGTTTAAGAAGCTTCCAAGCATAGTGTCAACTGGATGTTTACAACTGATCCACATGGATGTATGGGGACCAGCGCGGGTACTTTCAATTTCGGGTTTGGGATATTTCGTGACAATGGTAGATGACTACACACAAATGGCGTTTATCTACGTGATAAAGAACAAAGATGAAGTTTTCCATTGTTTCGAGATGTTCTTAGCAAGAGTGGAACACTTTATTGGAGAGAAAGTGATGGCAGTGAGAACGGACAATGGACTTGAATTCTGCAATCAAAGACTTGACAGTTTCCTGAACAAATTGGGAATTCAAGCTCAACGAACAAATACCTATTCTCCTGAAATGAACGGAGTTGCTGAGAGATTAAACAGGATGATTCTTAAAATGGTGAGAAGTTGGTTAGTCGAGATGAACCTTCCAAGCCATTTATAGGCAGAGCTAGCTTCAACAGCCATAAACATAAAGAATTGTTTAATTAACAGCAGTACAGGCAAAATTCCACTAGCAATGTGGTTACAGCAACAAGTAGTGGCAACACATTTAAAGATCATCAGATCAAAAAGTTTTGTTCATTTGCCGAACATCAAACGAGATGGAAAATTGAGTCCGAGAGCATGGGTAGGAGCTCTAGTCGGCTATGCAACAGCAACAATATAGAATATGGAGTCCTGCGACAAACACAGTAATTGAGACGAAAGAGGTAACAATAAACGAAGCAGTGAATTGGTCAATGGGAGAAAAGTTTTCAGTTAACCCTTTAATCCAAAAAGTGGTTCAAATTAAGGGTGAAGATTTCATCAGTGATGACAATAATGATAAAGGTAAACTATCACCGAAGAAACCAATTCCGTTACCAAGGAAGTCAAAGGATGATGAGCCAACACCAGCGAAGGCAGAGCTAAAACAGGAGTTTGAAACAAAATATCCAGGTTGGGAAAGAGCATCATCAAAGCAAGTCTCAGGAGTCAAGGCGGGACAGAAAAACATTTTCTATTGGGCGCCAGGACACAAAACGAAATTGAAGAATTTTCCAGATGTCAGGAGACACTGCAACTCGATTGGGATACCCTACAATCCAGAGCTATTCAGTTTCAAAGCTGAGTCAGATGAGGAAGAAGAGATTCCGGTTTTTGATGAGGAAGAAGACAAAGACAATGATGACCCAAAACCAAAACCGGAAGCATTATTAACAATGGTAGAGCCATTCACATTTGAAGAAGCTATGTCTTCAGATCAAAGTAACGAGTGGAAAACAGCAATGGATGAAGAAATAGAGACACTGAAAGCCAGAGAGGTTTTTAAGGAAGTACAAAGACCAAGCCACAAAAATGTGATTGGGAGCTGATGGGTTTTCAAAGCTAAGACAAATGAAAAAGGGGAAATCCAGAGATATTGGGCCAGACTGGTTGCTAAGGGCTACAGTCAGTGGGGAGGAGTTGACTATGGTGAAGTGTTTTCACCAGTAGTAAACTTTGTACTTATCCGGTTTTTCTTCATACTACTCGTAATTCTTCACGGATGGCAAGACGCACATTTGGATGCCAAGTGTGCGTATTTATACGAAAATTTAAAGGAAGAACTTTGTTGTCATCTCAGAAACCTGGAGGCTTTTCGATGTAATGTTTGGAAACTGGAAAAATCACTCTACGGTTTGCACCAGGCAGGAAGATGTTGGTACAAGCTGCTACACCAGAAGTTAGCAGAACAAGGCTGGACACCAATCGAAGGATATAATTGTGTTTATAGTTATAAGTTGATGGTAATTTTACTTGTTTATGTCGATGATTTAGTTTTGTTTTCTAGGAGTGATTTAATTAAGGGGGAGGTGATTAAAACTTTAACAAATTGTTTTGATATTGTTAATTTAGGAAAGTTAAAAACGATTTTAGGAGTAGAATTTGAACGAGTTGATGGGAAAGTCTTTACGCACCCGTATAAGTATATCAACAAGTTGATTGATAAATTTAAAATTAAATGTAATGGGGTAGTTAAAGTTCCTATACCAGTTGGAGTAGTGGTAGAATTACCTCAAGATGAGGATTGTGTTTCAGATTTTTCTAACAGAGAAATTATTGGAAGTTTGTTATTTCTAGCAACTCGTACTAGACCAGACATTTTGTTTGCGACTATTTTGTTAAGTCAGTATAATAATTCGCATTCCATGACTCATTGCAAACTACTAAGCAACCTACTTAAGTATGTAAGAAACACTAAAAATTTTTAAATTAACTTGTCTAATTGCAGTGGAAGCAATTTAGTAGCGTTTGCAGATGCTTCATGTGCAAGTGACCGAGATAGCCGAAAATCTTTTGGAGAAAATTTTATTTTGATGGGAGGAGTACCTATCTCGTGGATGTGCAGAAAGCAGACATCAATTGCTTTAAGCTCAATGAATGCGGAACATTATTCTTTGTTAGATTGTGCGAAAGAGATTCGATGGTTGAATGAATTATTTTTAAATTGTGAAGTCATCGAAAGAAATCGGTTCTTACCAATTATCTATACAGATAGTTTATCTGCGATTAATTTTTTTGTTAATCAAATAGAGAGCAGGCGCTCTAAGCATATTGAAACTCGGAAATTGTTTATTCGTGATTGGTAAGAACGAGGATACCTTCGATTACTTAGTGTTTAAGGGAATTTGAACATAGCGGATATCTTCACAAAACCTTTGTCGAAGAATAAGTTAAGTTCATTATGTGACAATATTTTGGTAGATATGTCTTGAGACTTTTAGGGGGAGTTGTTGAAATTATGCAAAAATATTCAGTTTAGTTATGCAAATTGTATGTTAAATTTAAAAGCCTCAGGACATTATGCAATTTAAATTATTTTTCTTTTGTCCAGTTGAAGATTGTGAAATTGTGAAATATTTTTCCCTTTGTTTAAAGTCTGTAGGAACTGGTCTTAAAATTAATCCTATAATTGTTAATGATTTCGCAATTTTGTAATTACTGGAATGTTCCCTATTGTTCTGATCTACTATAAATAGAGTAGTTTTCTTGTAGAAAAATCAGAACAAAACTAAAAGTTGTAGAGAGAGGATCTCTTAGCTGATTTATGAAATTAAAGTTTTGTTTCTCATAAGCCTTAGTTGTAAGCCTCAAAATAACTTACAATAGTCAACAGTTTATTAACTTGATTTTAAAAAGTTTGTTTTATTGAAGTAACTGCATATTAATTTTAAACTTATATTATGTAAGTTAACATTTGCCCTTATTAAATAAATTATATTATCTATTGAATAGAAAAATATTTAATTTTTTGTAGTTTTTTTAATTCTTTTTTAACAGAATATTCTTATTATTATTTACGATGTGTAATTGAGTCCCGGTACTTATACTTTAACACAATGGATTTTGGAAGCAATTTTTACTACTACTGGTATGAAATAAATTTTTTTTAATTTTTATTACTATACTTTTTATTATTAAAAGAAAAAGTAAACAATAAAAATGTTTTTTCTTTTCATATGCATAGAAAATAAAAATGTTTTCTCTGTCCATAATTATGCTTAGAAAAGTGACATCACTGTTGTGGTTGCTGAAGAGAAATAATTAATATTTATGAAAATCTTTTTGTTTTCTATACATTTGCGGTTGAAATATGCAGACTAATTTTAAATCATCATGAAAACTCCGAAAATTATCCAACTATTGTAAGTACCAAATTTCTCTTATTCACTGTATTAGAGCCAGTTAGTCAGATGTAATAACAATTTAGTTACGTGAATTTGATTATAAATCCATTTTGGAGAGGAAAAATAAATACCAAGATTTTCAGTTAATGATTTAAACGCAACCTGTCTTGATAATTTTCGAAAGGGCGTTTCGCCTGGTGTGTAATTAGATAAATTTTTATCTTTTCAACGCTACTACCGCCAAACTGTCTGAACTACATAGTTAAACTATTTTTGTTTACTTTTATATTTCATTGACTCTGTCAGACAGTCTGGCGCTTTCCGCATTAAAAGTGGTTTTCTTTTATTAAGATTGTAAACACAGCTGATCTACTAGACGGCCTGGCGTCGTTTTCTCACAGAGGATAAATATTGTTTTTTTAATAATTACGTAGACGGCCTGGCGCCGCCCGCCTGAAGATTTTAAGCAATAAATAATTTCATCTGGGGCCCGAGACTCGGGCAAAAGAACTACCAGGCGTTATCGCTTATCTCTGTTGGCCGCTCCATTCCCGGTTAGGAAATTAATTTTTAATTTTGAAATAAATTTCTAAAATTAGAATTAAATTAACGATCATCCTTTTAATCGTTTAAAATGATTTTTACCCGAATTTAAATTATTTTTGATGATTTTAGGAATTTTGAGTTACTCTTAGAAATTAGATAGGCATATGTGTATACTGGCGCTTATGTGAACTGTATGTTTTATTATTGAATTTTATTCCACCATTTGTTTCACAGCATAATTAAAGAGTATATGAGGTAGTTTAATGCAATAAGTTTTGCGGGACTCAACAGGGTTTAGATTCATATGTAATTTTAATTTATTTATTATTACAATTAGATAAGTGTTGAGCTCTTAAATTAAAGTTTTTTGTCTTTGAAATATTTATTTGAGAATTTTGTTTGATGCTTAAGGTGACCTCATTATGGACCACCCAAAACACAACGCAAACTTGTGTGTCATTCTGAGCTCAGTATTTCTCTAAAAATAAAACGAATTGTTGTATTTTAATGAATTTTAATGTTTTATTAAGATTTTAAATTTTTTAAAGATTTTTAATTTCATTTGATTTATTTTCTTTTTGACCTGGTCACCTTTGACTTTCACTGTCCTTCCGACATTTAGCGGTCTCATTTTATAAATAAAAATTTATTATTAATTAAAAATTTAGTAGGATTTAATTTCTAACATGTCCCTCATGTCATAGTTAAAAAATAATTGGCCTCCACTCTAAGTCAATACAGTTTTGTAAAAAGTGTAAGTAAAAAAACTCACCCTCACCTTTTATTTATCTCACCCAGTGCGCATTTTTCTGCACGGTGTACAGTGGCCTGGAAGGGCCTGTTTTTTTTAAAAAAAAAAAAACAGAACTCAATGGTAAATAATTTTGGTGACGTCATAAATTGTGTCCGCAACGCCATCTATTAGTAGTTACCATATTGATTTTTAAAATAATACCACTAAGCAGAAACTTTAAATGCAAAAAAAAAAGTACGGACTTTGAGCTTTTATTTATCACAATTCATTCATTAATCGCATTCTTGTTTTATCAAACTGGTTATTTCTAAATTATTGGTGAGATGATGACGTAATTCGAGTGCGACATAGCAAAAAGGTCACAATCATTTTTGCCTTGAGCTATTTTTGGTGTGCACTGCAAGTAAATAGAACAAGAACATTAAGCTAGTACAGTGCATATTTTACCTTTTTACTCTAATTTAATGAAAAAATTAAATTAGTATCATTAATATGAACAAATCAAAGTTTTAATATTGAAACAATAAATTAAATACGGTACAATAAAAACACAAAATTAAAAAGTAAAATTTTTTTTTTTATATTTTTAAGTGTTTTTAAAAATTGGGCATTCATGAGTTACCCTAGAAAACTGCACTGGTGGATGTAAATGAAAAGGCCATGAATTAGATATTGGTATTGTGTGCTCGTAATTACCGTATGTATTCTGTATCCAGAAATTAAAACCACTTCTTAAATAAAATAAGTAAGCTTACTATCATTTTCAAGGTCATAGATGGCAAACACTTGAAATTCCTGATAATAATAGCTGTGATAAAATGATTGATACAATCCCCACTTCTTCCCGAAAGAAAATTATTGTTCTTAAAATCAATAATAATCTATCGACATTTGTCGGTCTTTATTTTTGCCTCCACGCTCTCCACTAGAAAAGAAAAGTCACAATTAAGTTGTTCCAGAGACTCTATTCTAGTTAATGAAGTTGAAAGCGAAAATGGTGTAGCCTACCTGTCATTGTGTTGGAAATGGAACCAGAAAACTGCTTTCCTCGACGTAACTTTTGCCCCTTCCATTTACCAAATTTTAAAAAATCAAAGTGAAAGTGAAGACAGCCATCTTAGACATAAGACTAGTTTTAAATAGATAATAATCAAATCTAGATTCCACCCCTCGTGCATTTACGAAGCGCAATTATAGCTCATAAATCCAGACTCACTGATCCAATGTACAACGTGGACGTTTCAATCGTCTTCGCGATACAAGCATGTTTCAATCAATTTAATTTATATATTCATGGGCAAAAAATTGCTCGCTTATTGGGATCTCCCATAATTTATTTTTTAGCAGTTGAGAATAAAATAAGTGACGTTTCTATTGTTATTATAGATATTCGTTTGTGCGTTGGTTTAAAAAAAAATAAGCATTTTCTTCATCATTCAGTTTGGACCACTACAAGCTGGTTTGTTATGGTCATGTTTGTTTTTTTAGGTCAATAATTCTAACACTTAAACCTCAAAATACGGTCTTGATCAGTTCCTGGAAAGTTGGCTGTATATCCAAATGCTGTATAGCGATTTGTTTTTTTTTTGCCATAGAAACCTATGTAAATTTAAATAGTCGTTTCCAATTTTAAAAAACAAAAAAACATTAAAAAAATTGACAAATTTTTGTTATTTTTATAAATAATATCTAGTTTTAATCTTCAAATTACGGTATTAGTCAATTTAATTATAACTTTTTTTTTTGATTTAAAATAATTTTTATCTTAGAAAACTTTATTGTTTAACATTCCTTAAAAAAATTTTATACTCCTTTTTAAAGTACAAGTATTTTTAAATTGGGAAGGGAGAGGAAAAGAATTGTCCTAAAGGGTAAAGAAGGACATTGCTTTTGTTTTAATAAAAAAAAACCGGATGTTCTGATTAAAAACGAACGACTTTCTAATTACAAAAGAAATAATCCAGTACCACTAGTACCAATGAGCGGTAGCAAAGGATTAAGAGAGCAGTTACTACAAGTATTCGCTTGAGAAAGCCTTGCGCTCTGATTTGCTGGGATTCATTGGTGACGTCGACCACTTGGACTATAAAAGGCAGCAGCGAATTTAAATACTACCTCATAGCTACAGTGCAGTTGAAGATCTCCACGTGGTAGAACAGAAACCGGGAGTTTCATTCCTTTTCAGATAAAGTTTCCTTGAATTTAGAAGCTCTTTTTTTCACATATAACGTAAGTAAAACATCAACTTAAATAGATTTTAGACGAAAGAGATTTTACTAAAACTAAACCTTACTTTTCTTATTTTTGCGTTCAGATGTCGACAATTAAATTAGAAAGCAGTGACGGAGAAGTATTCGCCGTCGATGTAGCTGTGGCTAAAGTTTCTGAGACAATAAAAACCATGTTGGAAGGTATGTTTTCTACTCGCGTTTAATTGATTTTAAACTGTATTTAATGTAGTGTTAATTGAAATAGATTTGGGTGTAGAGGGAGACAACGACCAGCCGGTTCTACTGCCCAACATTAGCTCATTGATTTTGAAGAAAGTCATTGAATGGTGTGAACTTTACAAAGTAAGTCTTTTTTTTAATTGCTATAAATTTTATATTAATTAAATGGTTGACCAAAAATAACATTTTTTTTATGATTTAGAACGACCCACCTCCACCCGAAGACAACGAACTGAAGCCTAAAAGCACCAACGACATCATTCCTTGGGATAGGATTTTTCTAAGAGTGGACCAAGACACTCTCCTCGAGTTAATTATGGTAAAATAGTATTTTAAAATACATAAATTATAATCTCGCATAATATTATTAGTTTGTATCTAATAAATATATTCATTTTAGGCAGCCAATTATTTGAATATTCAAGGGCTGATGGACGTGGCTTGCAAAAGCGTAGCGCACATCATTAAAGATATGACACCGGAAGAAATTAGAAGGCAATTTAACATTGAAAATGATTTGGGAACGAAATTAGAAGCTCAGGTAAATACTATTAAACTAATATACGATTTATATGATTTTTTTAAAGAAGTTAATTAATATTACTGTAATGTTTTTATATATTTATGTAGATCAAAGCTGAAAACTCGTGGTGTGAAGATTTATGAAGATTCAAAGTTTCATTTAATAACTCTAATATTGTTTTCTATTATCCAACGCTTTAATTGTGTAAATAAATTAGTAGTTTAGAAAATTAAATGTAGGCCTATTAATTAAATTTCATAATAAAAATTAGTTTTGGTTTTTCATTTTAAGATTTCAATTTGTGAGTGTTGGTTCAAGAAAATTTATAATAATTAATAGTTATGAACATTTCCGCACTTTTTTTAAACGTATAATATTTGGGTAAGTGTAGGCTACTTAAATCTGAAATAAATTTCAGAATTCCATGGTTAATGTTTAGGGGTATTTTTAACGAATATTTTTCGAAATTTCTATAAAATTGGTTTCATAATTAAATTTTTAAACAAGCTTGAACGTCTTTTATAAAAAGAAAAGGTTATTTTCAGCGAATTCTGTTGGTGAATTAGCAGTCTCTCCCTGATAAAAAAAAACCCTTTTTCTCAAAGGATTGTTTGATATCGATGACCTAAATACCCCCAGCATGAATCACTTTGCCCTTCTATGAATCAATGATCCTACTATTGTACAGTCTTAAGCAAAGCAAAAGGCAACTATAAAAGCAGCAGAGTCATTATACCTGTTGGTATATTTTTGGAATTAATAGTTTAAGAGTGGAGTGCACGAACGAAACCCAAGATTTTAAGTTGGAAGTTAAGTTTAAGAAAATTGGAGTGCAAGACTCGAACTTAGAGCAAAGCTCAAACTAAAAATGGTAAAACACTTAAGTGGTCAAACTATAAAACAAATTATATAACCTATAAAATTAAATAAATACAACATTCTTTAGCTATCCTAAAAAAATTAAATTTTTACTAAAGTGTATGCTGTTGATAAAGTTCTTAAATATTCAATCTGGTCTTCTACCAGCTATGAGAGCAAATTAAAAGCAGCAGAAAAATTCAGTTTTTTGCTGTTTTTAGCAGTCACGTGAGCTGAATTTGGATTGATTTTAAACTATGGCAAAAATTAAGTTTGTGAAAATAAAGTCGCATTGGTGCACTCCATCCTAAAACTTTGAGCCAAAACTAACTAAAAAGAAAAAAGTTAGTTTCGTTCGTGCACTCCACTCTAAAAGCAATTGATGGCGAAAAAGGACAATAACTACTTTCGTCATTGTGTTTCCGATTGAAAGATCTGGGTCAACTGTGTAAGACCATCCCGACGATTTATCAATTGGGCTCGAAACCGCAATTGATTCCTCAACTTCCAAGTAGCAGCCACAAGTTCACAAAAATAAACTTACAACTAGTTTTTAAATTTATTGATTTGTCTTTCACATCAAATTAATAATTTAAGAGAAAATAAAATTAAAGGAAATTAAAATATTTATTAAAATTCATTCAATAAACTTTATCAAATCCTATCAATTTAACCAATGGTGTAGCACCATACTGTAGCTAATATGCAACGTATTAGTAATATTGATTATACCCAGTGTCCGTGAAATATAACGGTCGTTTCTGCATCAAATTCTATTATGTACTGTAAGGGTAGGCTAAAGATTGTTCATTCCTTAAATCTGAAAAAACTTAACTTTTTTAAGGAATGTTAAAAATATACACAAGAAAAATATTTTAAATTTTATTTTAGCTTTTTTAATACAGTGGAATAATCTTTTTCCGGCATTTTAATATTTAAAGCAACAAGTGTCTTTTTTAAATTAGACATGATCTTAAAAAGTTTCCTGTTCCTATTATTGTGCTCTTTAATCTTCATACCTTCTTCTTCTACCAACTTCTCGATGTCTTCCAACTTAAAAATGAATAAATTAATTAATCAACTAATAAAATATAACTTTAATTCTAAAAGTTTTTGTTTTTACTTTTAAATGGCTTTTTTTCTCTAAGTTCAGCGCGTCACCGGTCATAATGAAATCTAGAAACAATAATATTATTAATCGAGATTTAAATGTACGAGTATAATTCGCATATCATAAAAAAATGTTATTGAAATGCTTTACCTGGAACAAAAGTTCTTTTTAGAGTTGATGGTAAATACTTGGAAACAATGATAAACTTAAACTCAACTATGGCCTTGTAAACCAGATGTTTTATATGGGAGATGGGAGGGAAAGGGTCATTGCGTTTATAGCGAAAAATATGCCACATTGTGCGTTTTGCTTCATCCAACACCTTAAAATGAATATACATCAAGTCAATATTTTATTAATTAATTAGACAATGGTCAAAAAAAGCAACGACTTACTTTTCCAGCCGCAAAACAGTAATTAGATCCTAGATAGCATTTAATAGTGTCTTTGCAAAACTGCAAAAAACTGCATAAATCTTTTAACAGATTTATTTGTATATCAATTGGTGATAGTGTTTCACGCCTAGGAATGGTTTCAAGAAAATTTATTTGAAACTCCAATTTCTGTTTTAAGTTTTCAAATTCTTGATTAAGCTCTTCCTTGCAGGCTTCATTAAAAGATTTACAAAAATAAACAAAATTTTTTTTTTATAAATATTATTATATAAGGAGAAAGCAAATATGAACCGGAACTTATCTTTAATAATTTTTTTAACTACTAATAAACACCAGTGAAAGATATAGTTTTTCTCTCCATACCTTTCTTCTATTTCAAAAAAAAAGGTCTGCACAATTTGAAAGCTTAAACAATCTTTTTTCAACAAACGATTGAGGCTGCGCGTCAAACCAGTTGCGCAAAAGTTTTACATTCCACGTAATCATTGTTTTCAAATTATTTCCTATAATTTTGATCTTGACAAAGGAATATTGTTCCCTATGTCCTCTGTGGGTTGACGCGCGGCTTCAAATTTTTGTTGAAAAAAGAATGTTTGATTTTCCAAATTGTTAAGAAAACATTTTTGAGATTGAAGAAAGTTATGGATAAAAAAACTTTACTTTTCACTAGTGTTATTAGTATTTAAGAAATTATTAAAAAATAAATTCCGGTTCATATTTGCTTTCCCTTTGTAAAATAAGTGATTAAGTATTGCAACTTACTACTCTCAGTTTGGCCAAGTTATCACAATTGAAATGCAAAACAATATGTTGGAGGCAAGATGAAGGAAGTGAGGCCAGGTTAGGCCGTTTTGAACAAGGAATTCCCAACGCTTTTGTCGCTCTAATGATGGGCGTAGATATCTGGTAAAGACAGTCGTTTTGCCCATCGTTCAACTTGCCTAGTTCCTTGATGTCTTCGTCCTCTTTGTTTGCCTGTTGCGTTAAATCCAGCACATTTTCATTCAACTTTAAAATTAATTTAAGAAATGTTTTGCTCAATTCATTTCCACAATCGATCTTTTGCCTCCGATTTTTAAGCAATTTTGTTTTTAGTATTCTCTGTTAAATATCAATGCAATAGTTGTTAAGTTTATTCAATTAAAGTGTCTCGATTAAAGCTTACCAAATTATTTTGATCATTCTTTGTTTTCAACTCTACTAAACATTTACTCTCACATCCAACTGTACCAAAATAAAATAAAAATAAATATATTAATTCTAAGAGTTTATATATTTTAAAAATTATCTGCATATATCTTGAATTTATCTGCAATAATTTTCGTTTAAAATCAATAACTTACTTTCTTGTCTTAGACTAAACGGAATAAATTTGTGCAAGATTTCCTTTTGAAAATGTTGACACGCCTTTTCAGACTCTGCAACAATGGGGCCAAGAAGAGGAAGTGGCCCTTGGTCACAAACATACTTCTGAAAATAAGGAACCACCGTCGAACTGTTAAAGTCCTTCAGCAAACAAATGGCTTCATCTAACAACTGAAAACAAAAACATTTAAAATTTTGAAAATAAAAGGATTTAAAAAAAATATTTTTACCTTTCCTGCCACAAAATAGTTAATACAAAACTCATATGCTGGGTTCAGTAATTAGAAAAAGTCAAGGCAAAGACAAATATTTAAGGCAAATTGAAAGAGCAGACAAAAAATTT
>JAQGAZ010002166.1:0-20058 GCA_034692225.1 Polydesmus complanatus
CCCCCCCCCCCCCCCCCCCCCCCCCCCCCCCCCCCCCCCCCCCACAAAATCATCGCGAGGACTAAGCGGTTTTAATTCTAATGGTGACTGCTGCTGTTGCAGTCACTGTAACCATAATTACTCGTATATTAAAAAATAATCAAGACACACACGAAAATTATTATCAATTTAATAAATAAACAAAAAATTTATTGTCAGTCCGGATTTTTGTAGTCAGAATCTATTGGAGTTCTACTCGTATTTGCTGTACAAAGAATAATTAAGTTGAAAATAACTTATTAAATAAATATCGGTAATGGATGTTAGATAAAAACAGGTGTAATAATATTTTTTTTATCTTAAATAAAATTTTTCGTCAATTTCAGTTTTTTGATATACGTTTAATCGTGATTAAATAATAATCTCAAAAACTAGTAACAGCAAATCCTCCTCTCATTTTGTGTAAAGTTATCCCCCAATTTGTATTGTCATCGGTTCTTAATGCGTGTGGAAAATTTGAAAGGATTGAGACGTGTGGAAGTGGGTGAAAACGAATGTGAAAGATAACAAGATTTTAGTTATTGGCAGAGACAGACAGGTGAAGCTAATAATAATCCTGTTAATAATTGATAAAAAAAAAACCGTGTTAAATATTTTTAAAGTGAAGTTTATTCGTGTGTCATTCAAATATTTAGATTATTATAAGGATTTGGTACTCATTCACAGTTGGGTTTCATTTTTTTAAAGACCACAATGTATTAAATTATTAGACGATAATAATTATGTAATTTAAATTACACCGCAAATAATTATTATTATTATAGCCATCGCTAAAATTCATTAACATTTAAGGCCTAATTTTTTATGATAAGCCTAATTTTATTACTACTGTATTATTATTTTGACATTCGTTATTACACAATACTCGGAGTATTATTCAATCAAAACCAAATTATTAACTCAAACAAAAATCATTCCAAAATACTTTTGATCGGAAAAAAATAAAACAAAATGTTACGTTTTTCTTTCCTTTAAACCGCAGATTGGCTGAAAACGAACCAATCAATACCCCCATAACTAGATTCACCAGTATTAGGAAAGGTAAAGAAAACGGTCTGCGAGCCAGTCGGATGAGAGTCGAGGAAAGCGGTGACCGTGAGCCAGGCGCAAAAACCTCCTGTCTGTCCAACCGGGATGATGGCGATTGGAGGGTTGGTAGCCAGTCCTAGGTGCACTTCCACGTAGTATACTAGGTCCGGGCTGTAGTTCATCACTCGAAGGCTAATGGTCTCCACGCCGGATCCAAAGTCAACATCCGGGTAGGTCAGCACAGTGTCCTGAAAATATACCACGTAAGTGATGTTGGGACAATCGTCGTAAATGTAAGAAGCCGTATTGCTGTCTTCGGCTTCGATTTTAACGGTGGCGTTAAAATCTTTCAAGTTATTTATTCTAATATGATTATTATTATTCACGGTCCTAAAAGCGTGCAATTGGCAGACTAACGCCAGCAGCAAATAAATAGCAATGCTGTAGGTTCTATGGATCGAAGTTGCCATTTTCAATTAATTTTTCTTCGACTTTTTTTAACTCGGGTTTCTTCTTATTATGATAAATTGTTTTAAAGTTGAAGGCTTTTTATACTAATATTTTATTAAATTTTTATCAGGATTATTATTTTTATCTCGAGATTTTTTTGTTTATCATTTTCGGTTTTTGTTTTGCTTTGTATAAATTTTTTCTATAATTATTAAGTGCTTTCTTTTTCCTGTTTTTATGTTTGCTAATTTAATTAAAGGGAAGTGTTTACATTCCATTTTATATTAATTTCTTGTTACAGTACATACACTGTACATGTATTTTTTAATAATTATTACAAGAAACAATGATTTAATTATTATTATAGAGGATTTTTTTGTTATTTATGCTTCAATACCGGTATTTAAAAATCGAAAACAAAACTAAAAAAAAATCTTGATTATTCTGGAGAAGGAAACATTTTTTAAAAATAAATATTTCTGAGAATTATTATCAAAATATTTCAAGCTATTTTCATCTCGAGATTTTTTGTTTATCGTTTTCGATTTTTGTTTTGCTTTGTATAAATTTTTTCTATAATAATTATTAAGTGCTTTCTTTATCTATTTTATGTTTGCTAATTTAATTAAAGTGAAGAGTTTACGTTCCATTTTATATTAATTTCTTGTTACGGTACACTGTGCATGTATATTTTGAATAATTATTATAAGAAACAATGATTTAATTATTATTATAGAGGTTTTTTTTGCTATTTATGCTTCAATACCGGTATTTAAAAATCGAAAACAAAACTAAAAAAAATAATAATCTTGATTATTCTGGAGAAGGAAACATTTTTTAAAAATAATATTTCTGAGAATTATTATCAAAATTTTTCAAGTGTTTTTTTATTATTGAAAGATAACTATTAAATAAATAATCGATGTTTGAAATTGAGTTGAAAATGTCTTATTATAAATTTTATATTTTGATAAAAAAAAATATATTATTATCTGTTTTTAGATAGGTTTAATCGTGATAAAAATAATAATCTCAAAAACTAATAATAACAAAATCCTCGTCTCATTCCAAGTAAAGCTTTTCCCAAGAAACAATCAAAACAACATCCGGTTAACTAATTAAAAAAACAATGCCTCATCTATTTCTTAACTACTTAGTTCTAGTCGTTTACTCATTAGCAACAATTAATGAAAACTACGTGCACGGGGCAGGGTTCGTGGCCAATCAGACCATTCAAGTGGAAGCCTTTACTTCGGCGCAGAATAGCTACGAGGTGCTTAGCGACTGCAGCTCCGACCCAAGTATCACTTACGTGGGCTCGATCGGCAAGAGTACGGTGCTGTCGTACAACCCGGTGGACTTCGGAGAATATTTGGACGGTGGTTTCGAGATGGTCACCTTACGCCTGGCCAACTCTTACCAAGGCCCTCCTTTGCAAATAGACCTACACTACGTCCCCTACGATACGGAAGTCATTACCGGCATCAAGGTGGGATATACCGGCAGCGGAAACTGCGATTTCTACACTTTGAGCCTCTTTCTGGGAAATCACATCTACGATATGCAGAACATTTATTTCACTTTTCCATCCAGCGTGGAAAACGCTTTACGTTTGGATTGGTTTCAGTTCAACCAAACCGCATTTTATTAAATACACATGTAATTCCCTTCTTGTACGAATAATAATTATTATTGTAACACGAGTTACAATTACTGTATGTAGACCAGTATTATACGAGCAAATATAACTTTTAACTATTAATTTTTAATTTAATTTATAAAACTTGGTAGGCTACTTTATGTTACGGAGTGCAAAAGTGTGTGAGATAAATCGATAACAATTATTATTATCTTAAAAATAGATAAATTTCAAGGCGATTTTTCTCTCGAGATTACTTTTTGTATTCTATCAAAAAATAATTATATAAAACCGTGTTATTTTTCCCCTTTCCCCAAAGCATTTTTGGAGTTTTCAAAACAAGAAACATATTAATAATATCTCGGCACTTGTAGACGTAAAATGGCGTTTAAATTCCTACATCATATAACTGTAGCGCTGATAATAATTTCCGCGTTAATCGCCGTTAAATGTTTGCCCGATGGTGGTACGAAAGAAGTGCAGAACAGTTCGCTGCGAAATTTTATCGCCACCGAGAAGATCGAGGCGGAAGATTTCAGCTCCGCCACCGCGCCCTACGAAGTCAACCAGGATTGTCAGAACGATAGCAGCATCGTGTACGTGAGCTACCTGGAGCCAGACTCGGTGCTGGAGTACGACGGAGTGGACTTTGGAGACGGCGTGGAGATGATCACCATTCGCCTGTCCAAGAGCAACTCCGCCTTCTCCAGCAACATCTCTTTGCATCTGGATCGAGTGAGGAAAGAGCCGTTCACCACCATCGTTGTGGGTTATACTTTGGGCTACAGATGTAGTTTCTACTCGCTGGCCGTCTTCCTGGACAACCAACCCACCGGAACTCACGACATATTCTTCACCTTCTCCGACGCTACCATTTATTTAGATTGGTTCGTCTTCAATCGAACCGTCAACGTCAACGCACATAAATAAATAATGTTTTTAAATTCTTATAATAACTGTCATTGTTCTTTTCATTAAATAAACAAAATTATTTAACTTCCTTCCTAGGCATTTGTTTGTATTTATTACAGAAGTAGGCCTAGAACCCCTCAACCTTTCTTCCCACCCCAAAAAAAATGTGGTTTGGATAGAACAGGTTCAACATTTCAAGTTTGTTTTTGCTCAATATTGGAGTTAAAAATGATCTTTTAAATGACTATTAAATGCGGCAAAATAATATAATTTTTGCGCAGAATCCTCCTATCTAATGACGTCAGAAACTCGTAAAATAAGCCCTCTAGTTGCTTTTGACCCAACCCTTCCTTACACAACGCCATGAGCTCCAATCAAATCAAAACATTCCCATTAAAAATACTTTTAAATAACTTAATTGCTTCCATAGTGGAAAACATAACGAATGAATGAGAGCGAAATACGCGAAAACATTACTCAATGAGAGTTTCCATTACGAGATCTCATTTAACCTCCCGAAAAATTAAAATGGAATTTGACCTACCAGAAGTGTAGAAAACTTTCGGGTTCATTTTCGTCTTAAGAGTAGTCCTGTAGAAATCTCCTCGACACACTGCACCCGTTAACTGTCAGTAACATCAGTGAGCGAAGATACACCATCTTTTCTTTTTCTTCTTCTTGGAAAAATATCGATGCATCGATAGGTTTAGTAATCGATGTTTTAGATATGTCGCGTTGAAAAAATTTTGATTTGGATTTTAATAGCGGTGATTCTTTTAGATAGCGATACCACCTTCCTTCGTCGCCTACAAAGGTCAAAGGTGAGAAAGGGTCACTTGGCTCGTCACACATTTCTAAAGGAAAAGAAAATAGTATTATCTATTAGATACTTTGATCGATACTTTTCCATTAAATTGGCAATGACATTATTTCAAAAGTTATAATAATTGATTAAACGTAATCTACAACCGATAACTTTAGGTCTTTATCGGGTTATTTATCGCTTTAAAATTTCTAATAAAAACTTATCACAATAATTTAGGAAACTTTTGGTTATATTTTTAGGCGAAAATGAAGTCCGAGTTTTACAGTTTCTTAACACTTTATATTATATTTTTAATATCGTTTTTCAACAGCGCAAATGCTTGGTCTAATTTCAACTCCACCGATCAAATCGAGGCTGAGGATTTCAGTTGGGCCTTGTACGCAGACGTCTACGACGACTGTTTCACTCGAAGAATGTCTTACGCGGGATTAAGCGACTCGGGTACGGTGATCGGCTACGACCAAGTGGACTTTTTCCAGGGAGTAGACACGTTCTCCATTCGTTTGGTCAACTACCATCAAAACCTGAGCATCGACGTCTCTCTGCACTTGGTCAACGCTAATACGCCTCCGTTTCTCACTTTCCCCGTAGACTACGGCGGAGGTGGCTGCGATTTTAAGGTCGTGACCCTGGCTCTAGATGAGAATAATTCCCCCAGCGGAGTGCAAGACCTCACCTTCACTTTTCCCAACGCTCCCCCTGGAGGATATTTAAATATCGATTGGTTCACGTTCAATCAAATTAACATCGATTATTAAATTTTATAATGTCATTCAATGGTAATAATAATTGTGATTGAGTTATTATTGATTTTTTTTTAATAAAAATTATTAATTACAGTACTGTACACTCAACTGTCGCTAGCACTTTTCTTGTCAAGTGGTCTTATTTATGGCCAGAAATCGTATTTAAAATACAACTAAAATTAAGCAGAAGATGGAAAAGTTTTAAAGTCTAATAATTGATAAAAACTGATATTACGCGAGAGATAACTATTTATAAGAGATAATATCTGTCAACTTAAATCGTATAAAAATCCTTCGATAAAAGCATATTATCAAACCCAAACTCGCGAAGCAATACATTTTTCCTATTAATTAAAATGGCTTCTCGCGTCGTAGCTCTTGTTATTTGCTCGTTAGCGTTGTTGGTAAATGTTTTGAACGGATTCAGAACCGTCAACCAATTGCCTCGGTTCTCGGCCAACCAGAAAATCGAATTCGAGGACTATAGTTCGGCGGAAAACGTGGTGGTTTACAACAACTGCAGCGGTGATAACGCCACCTTCGTAGGTTCCCTGGACACCAATTCCGTGCTCTTATTCGAACAAGTGGACTTTGGAACTGGAACCTATGGCTTAAACCTGCGCTACGCCCACAACTACCCTTACGCCGCCTACGAAATCGACTTGTACATAACCTTCGACGACATTAAGAACCTACCCGACACCTATATCCCCATGTACTACAGCGGAGGACCATGCCAGTTCGTCACTTTAGACGGATATGGCTGGCAATATAGCGGAATTCATGACGTTTACTTCACCTTCCCCAACGGAACCTACGGAGGATTGTTGTATCTGGATTGGATACAGTTCAACCTCACTCAGAGCGCCAATTAACATTAATAAATATTTACAGTTTTTATAATAATAATAATTATTATTGGTTCAAAATTACCATTTTAGTGACTAAAAAAATTATTATGAAATAAACAAAAGAAAATTATATTCTTATTTTGATTAATTTGTGGGATTTTTTTTTTTTTTCACAAATTGTTTGCTGACGTAACATTTTTTTTTTACTGATTGGCGAAGGGGATTGGTGGCACTACCTACGTACAAAGTAACGTTGAGTTTTATAAGCAGAATAGATAAAAATTAATTTTAAATGAGATAAATTATCTATTTCGGAGATAAATCTATCAAACTTAAATCACAGAAAAACCCCTCAAAACTATCACAGCTTTGCTTCAAATCCAAACTCAAAGCAATACATTTTCCTAATCAAATGGCTGCTCACATTATTATAATTATTATTATTATTATTAATTTATGTATCCTACTACGTCATTTAATTACCGCGATGAATTAAAAAAGCTCTTGTTTAAAAAATGTCATCAAACAGAATTTAGCCTAATTGATTTTTTTTTTTACAATAATTTTGATAGTTGAATTGAAAGCGAACGAAAATATTTGAAGTAAATTGATATCTCCATTCTATTTTTATTCTATTAATAAAATATTTATTGATTAGATAGAGTAATATTCGATTGTTTACAGGCTTTTAAAAATGTCAACAATTTACAACATTTCATCGCTATTGGCCGGCGAGCGAAATCAACGGCAATTGTCCCCGGACAAAATACTTTGAATGGACATTGTTATTGGCGCATTCACAAACACTCCCTTCGCCACCATCCTGATTGTTTACGCCGGAAGCGACAGATGCGGCTTTTCCTCTTCTTCTTCTTCAGTCTTCCTCGACTCGAATCCCACCGGAAGGCTGGACCTGTTCTTCACTTTCCCTTCAACTTGGAACCGTTCTAAATCTAGATTGGTTCCTTTTCAACCAAACCGCAAACTATTATTATCTACTCGGTAGCAGTCTCTTATTGATGTCAATTGATTCGCATTCCGCAGTAAAGGCTTTCTATCGAAGAAAATAATGTTAAATGTGATGACGTCATAATTTTTTAAAATTCTATTAAAAAAAAATTACTGCAACTTAATATAACTAAGATCAAAATGACGTGTTTAGCAATAAAAATGAACAGTTACTTTGAAATGATTCGTGACTTTTGGTTGAATAAGAACCAATCTCGATGTCAAACGCCCCCCTCAGTCGAACGGAGAGTAGAGAACAGGTCCTGCCTTCCGGTGGGAAACACAAAGTCCAGGAAGTCCAGACAGGAAGCCGTACCTCTCGCTCGCGGGGTACTCAGTCGGGATGAAGACGCAGGAAGAGTTATGGGCTGACCATTAGCCTTGAAACGTCGTAAATTGTTTCCATTTTTTAAAGCGCTATTAACAATAATTAACCACTAATCAAGTGGGAAAAAATTGTTATGTAGTTGAATGAAGTTGAGACGTCATTTCAACTTCTCCAATCGCTGTAAATGCCGAAATTCCAGGCTATTTAACCTCACAATTATCAACGTTTTTATCTCCTTTTAAAAAAAGAACTGTCATTAGATTAGCCTTTATCTCATTGAAACGGCACAACGCCCTCTTCCACGTTCAACTAAGTGAGCGGAATTTGGATTATTTAATTAGGTCAAAAGCTTTTATCATTACGAAATAATTAATCAAATATTAATAAAAGTTAATTTAAGTTTGCTAAAAAATTTCGTAAAAAATTATTGTTGACAAGCTTTTAAAATCACTTGTTTAACTACTTAAAATAGTTTTAAAGTAATTAAAATTAGTTATTAAGTAATTAGAAGTACTAATTAAGCCTTTACAAGTAGTTTTTTAAACTCTTAAAAAGATGTTTTTGAGCTGTTAAAGGTAATTAATAAGTCATATTTTGCTCAAAATGTAAGCAAATAAAAATATAGTACAATAAAATAAAAATTTTAAAAGTATTAATATTATAGTTTTTTTCTGGTTCATAAATTTATCGTACAGTATGACCTAAAATAGGGGACGTGCAAGTATTTCGTAATAATAATAATTATCAAGCTCAATGATGATAACGGATAAACAAGAGGGTTTTTTTTATTAGACCTTAAAAAATGCTGTCTGTATTCTACTATCTTATCATTAAACAGAAAGGTATTAAAAAAATTATTAATCCTGACTTTTTTGAAGCCAATTATTTGTACAGTTGGCAGATTAAAATAAAAGGGTAATGAGATCGCTTCGAAAATCTCAAAGTAATAAACACAATAAACGATAATGAAGATAATCCAATACGGTAAACAATATTATTAACGGATCACACTTTTCATTTTTAAAACAAAAAAAAAAAAAAAAAATTGAAGTTGTATTACTTTCCTTCCAATTATTTCCACTACCAGTTCAAGTTACGAAATCTTATCCCAAAAAAAAAATTTCAACAAATACCAATAATTAAATTGATTAGAAAATGAATCACACACAGAAAGTGAAGAAACAATTTATGATAAAATTCAACAAAAAAAAAAAAAAAAGAAAAGATAAACTTAACCAAACAATAAAAAAAATGAAAATTGCAAAAATTATTAACGAAACATCGAATTCATTTGTTAAATGATACGCTCAACTTTTAGAAACAGTACCTTCATTGTTTAATTTTTTTTGAATTTAATGAAGGTTTCTCTATCCACTCCTGCTTCTGGGTTTATCAAACTTTTATGTGATTCAACAATTATTATTATTGCAATTTCAATTTTGAATTCTAAGCAATACTTAGATATTTCGTTGCATTTATTTGTCTTTAAGAAAAGAATTTTTATTTCCCATTTTGGGTCAACCAAAAAAAAAAGATTTAAACGTTGCCTTCATCCTCCTCCACAGTGTTATTACTTGAACAATAAAATGTATGTAATAAAACTCTTGATTTGTTTTAGTTCCTCCTCAGCATCCGCCACACTTTTGTAGATACGCCCACCAACAATTACTATAGTACAGGACTGTAGTTTGATGCAACAAAAAAAAAAAAAGCAAATGACTAGGTACCACATGGAACCAGTTTCCAATCTCAAACATTCGAAAGCGGATGTAACTCTTGAACCCTGAAACTCAAAGATAATGCAGAGGGTTTTTTTTTCTCTCTCTCGCTCTTTAGATTACGCTGATAATAATATTTTAACCATCTTCTATTTCTTTTCAAAATAGAAATTAAATATTAATCTGTATTTAATTGAATTACAGACAACGAAACAAATTATTGTTTTGCAACCAGTATTGTGTTTTAAAACAAAGCATTCTGATCATAATTATTATTAATATTACTGCATTTAAGCGGTCATCGATCGATCGATCGATCAAAACGAAATGGAAAAGTTTACAAACATCAAATGCAAAAGAAAAAAAAAAAAATTATCAAAAACAATTGATTTTAAAGAGATAAATATTTTGATTTTGAAGTGAAAATGATGACTTTCACATTTTTAACTTTCCTATAAAATTCATAAAAGTTCAGCTCACATTTCCACAATCGAAATCTCCAACTGAAAAGTTGCAACTGAAAAAAAATTAAAAAAACTAAGTTTAAAAAATGGCTTCATCAAAATTACAAAAATCTGCCATTATCGTTGTTTACTTCATAGCGTTGTTTACTAATACTTTCTCGCACTTTATCTCTACTGAGACGATGGAGGCGGAGAACTACAGCGACGGCGTGCACCTCACCCTGTTCCGGGACTGTCCCGACGAGACGGTGTTCTACGTTGGTTCCATCGAGAAGAACACCGTGTTGCGCTACGAAGACGTGGAGTTCGCTTCGGGCGTGTACCGAGTCACATTCCAAGCCGTCAACTTCTTAGAACCCAACAGCACCATCAACATCGCCATGCACTTGGGCAACGTCACCGAACCGCCCTTCGCCGTCGTGCCCATCGACTTCATTCTGGGGCCCATTTACGCAGACGACGGCAGGTGCAACTTCCACACCTTCGAAGCCGTCTTAGAAAACATACCCAACGGCGTCAAGGACCTCGTCCTCTCTTTCCCCGAAGCACCCCTGGGGGGCTTTCTACACCTCGACTGGTTCAAGTTCAACGCCACTGCCATCCCTGCAGCTGCCGCAAAGTAGACTTAATGGTTCCTTTTATTTTTGTTCATTATTTTGACCAATTATTTTACTCATCGAAAATGTTACACGATTAATGGGATTTTTTATATTTGTAAATACTGTATTAAATTATTGTAAATATTAAATTAGTACCGTAGTTCAAGCTTAGGTATTACTAAAATATAACCATTAAATATAAACCAATTTCCGAATGTAAAATAAACCAAATAAAATTTTTTTGAAAGTGAAACACTTCGAAAATAAAAAAAAATTATTTAGAAATTAAAAGGAGATTTAAAAGTAAGGTCTCAATTAAAAAAACCTAATTCAAAATTTTAGCCTATGCTTTTGAAAAGTTAAGAGTTAACAATAGTTAACCACTAATAAAGTAGGGGAAAAAATAGTTAAGCCTTTGAATGGAGTTGAGTCGTCATTTCAACTTTTCCAATTATTGCTGTAAATGCCGAAATTGCAGACTATTTAAGCTCACACTTATCAACGTTTATATCTCTTTTTTTTTTTAAAAAAAAAAAAAACCTTTATTAGATTAGTCTTTATCTCATTGAAAGCGCACAACGCCCTCTTCTACGTTCAACTAGATGAGTGGAATTCAGATTATTTAATTGGGTTAAAAGCTTTTATCATTACGAAATAATTACTTAATAAATCAAATAGCCTTCATTAATTTATTGTATGATCTGAAGTAGGAGACGTGCAAGTTTTACGTAATAATAATTATCAAGCTCAATGATGATAACGGATTAAAAAAATGGGGTTTTTTTTTTATTAGACCTTCAATAATGCTGCCTGTATTCGATATCTTATCATTTAAACAGAAAAGTATTAAAAAAAATTATTAACCCTGACTTTTTTGAACCCATTTTTTGTACAGTTGGCAGATTAAAACAAAGGGTAATGGGATCGCTTCGAAAATCTTAAAAGTATTAAACACAATAAACGATAATGAAGATAATCACATACGGTAAACAATATTATTAATGCATCACACTTTTCATTTTTCTAACAAAAAAAAAAAATTAAGTTATATTCCTTTCCTTCCAATTATTTCCAATACCAGTTCAAGTTACGAAAAAAAAAAGGTTAAAGAAATACCAATAATTAAATTGATTTAGAAAATTAATCACACACACACACACACACAAAAAGTGAAGAAACAATTAATAATAAAATTTAACAAAAGAAAAGAAGAAAGAAAAGATAAACTCAGTAAAACAATAAAAATAAAAATGAAAATTGCAAAAATTATTAACAAAACATCAAATTCATTTGTTAAATGACGCGCCCAACTTTAAAAAACAATATCTTCATTGTTTAATTTTTTTTTTTTTTTGAATTCAATTGTAAATGAGAGAAAGGTTTCTCTATCCACACCAGCGGCCGGGTTTATCAAACTTTTATGTGTTTCTACAATTATTATTATTATTGCAATTTCATTTTTAAATTCTAAGCAATAATTAAGATATTTTGTTGCATTTATTCTTCCTTTAGAAAAAGCATTTTAACTCCCATTTTAGGTCAACAACAAAGATTTAAATGTCTCCTCCTCCTCTTCCTTCTACTCCACAGTGTTAATATTTAAACAATAAAATTTATGTAATGTTACCCTTGATTTACAGTGTATGTTAATTCCTTCTCAGCATCCGCCACACTTTTGAATTATGTACATACGCCCACCAACAGTTATTTTTTCAATTAAGCCTACTATAGTACAGTAGTAAACCACATCAACCGTTTTAGATTACGCCGATAATAATATTTTAACCATCTTCTATTTCTCTCCAAAAAAAAAAAAAAAAAGAAATTAATTTAAATTAAATATTCTTTTTTATTTCATTGAATTACAGACAACGTAACAAATACTGTAATTGTTTCGCAATCAGTATTGTGCAACAAAGCATTCTGATCATAATAATTATCATTATTACGATCAAGCGGTCATCGATCGATCGATCAAAACGAAATGGAAAAGTTTATAAACATCGAATGCAAAACACAAGAAAAAAAATTATCTAAAACAATTGATTTGAAAAAGATAAATATTTTGATTTTGAAGTGAAAATGATGACTTTCCCATTTCCAACTTTCCTATAAAAATCATAACATTTCAGCTCACATCACCACAAACAAAATCTTGAATTGAAAAGTTGGAACTTAAAAAAAAATTTAAGTTTTGAATAATTAAAATTAAAAAACCAAGTTTAAAAATGGCTCCATCAAAATTACAAAAATCTGCCATTATCGTTGTTTATTTGATAGCGATGTTTACTAATAGTTTCTCGCACTTCATTTCGACGGAGACGATGGAGGCGGAGAACTACAGCGACGCCGTGAACCTCAACCTGTTCCGGGACTGTGCCGACGAGACGGTGTTCTACGTGGGTTCCATCGAGAAGAACACCGTGTTGCGCTACGAAGACGTGGAGTTCGGCACCGGCGTGTACCGAGTTACTTTCCAAGCCGTTAATTTCTTAGAACCCAACAGCACCATCAACATCGCCATGCACTTGGGCAACGTGACCGAACCGCCCTTCGCCGTCGTGCCCATCGACTTCATTCTGGGGCCCATCTACAGAGACGACGGCAGGTGCAACTTCCACACCTTCGAAATCGTCCTCGAAAACGTACCCAACGGCGTTAGGGACCTGGTCCTCTCTTTCCCCGAAGCACCCCTGGGCGGCTTTCTACACCTCGACTCGTTCAAGTTCAACTCCACCGTCCTCCCTCCTGCCAAGTAGACCCAATTGTGCTTTTGTTTTTGTTCGTTTAAGTCCACCATTTAGTTTACTCATTGAAAATGTTACGCGATTAATGGGGATTAAGGAATTTTTTTTTTAAATATTTGTAAATACTGTATTCAATTACCGGTATTGAAAATATTAAATTAATAGTTCAAGTTTAATAATATAAACCAATTTCCAATGTAAAATAAACCAAATAAAACCTAGATATTGAATTACGACCTTAAATAAGTTTGAAATTTTGTAACGAACGGTAATGTTGAAGCATTATACTTTTTAAAGAGTTATTAAAATACTGTATTATAAAAAAAAAAAAAAAGTACACGACGCAAATGATTTAAATTAATTAGTTCATGTAATAAGTAACTACATAATTATTACGAGCGTAATAACAATTAGTATTGACCTTCGATACTTTATAGATAAACGATTTTGATAAAAATGTCATTGCAATATTAGGAGCACTCAGAACGAGCTCGTTTATCTGGATTCTCGCCTTAAAACTTTGAACATTTATCAGGTATAAAAAAAAACATTTGTTATCGGTTGAGATTAGAGGAAAATTAAAGGATTATTATCTAACTCGGCAAAAAGATTAAATTTATTTTTTGCTTTATCACAAATTTCAAGTGCACTGTAAATATAATTAGATAATTTCCTGCGCTTGATAATGAAAACCTGAATTTCATTCTCTTAAAAATCTTTTCCCCTTTCAGAGAGAGTTGTCACGATGTCTCCAACTCATCTCCGCCTAACGCTAACTATATTTCTGCTGACCATCGAGGGTATCAGGACAAATGGCTTCAACGCCACCCAAACAATTGAAGCCGAAAACTTCAGCGCGACGACAGGATTCGCGGTCAAACCCGATTGTTATTACGCGCTCAAATATTACGTGATGAATTACGGCGACGGTGATTCCGTACTCGAGTACGACGCGGTGGATTTTGGGAGTGAAGGAGTGAACATGCTCACCCTGCGCGTGGGCAACATGCGGGTTACTGAAGCCGCGAACCTGCGATTGTACTCGGACAACACTACCAACAGCGATTACCAAACCATCCCCGTAGGTGGCTATGGAGCGTGTCAGTTTTCCACCATAACCGTTCTCTTGAAAACTCCTCTTACCGGAGTGCGGGACATATTTTTTACCGTGGACTATACGAATTTTCTCATATTGGATTGGTTCGTCTTCAATCGAACTACTACACGCAGCAGAAATTTCGTAGCCACTGAACGCATCGAAGCCGAAGATTTCGACTCTAGTTCCGAGATGGGACTTTTTAACCCGTGCGGTACAGAAAATTTCACCTACATCCAGGCGCCATACGTCGCGGGATGGGCCTTTTACCAACTAGTGAATTTTGGAAGTGGCGCCAATTGGGTTACTGTTAGGGTGTACAATGAAAATCAACTGCTAGCCACGAGCCTAAGAATGTCCTCAAACGGCACCGCTATTTACATTCTCGATGTGAAGGTGCAACCGACTGTAGTTGATCGCTGCGAATTTCTCAATGTGACTTATCCTCTCAACGGAGTTGTTTCTGGAATGAATACAATAACGGTAATAGTCGACTCTTCCGGTGGAATTCCACTGTATTTGGATTGGTTTACTTTCAGTTACAACGATACGACTGAGAATAATTTATCGATTGTCTTTACTAAACCCAATTGTCTCGCTCTTTTTCTATCTCTGTTTCTCTCTTTCACTCTCTATTTCAGATTGTAAGAATGATGGTCGTTAAAACACCCAATCCGCCCTTTTATTGTATAATTAAATAAAGTATTATTATCGTTTGGTTTTACAGAGCTAAATTTATGTTGAAATTTGAACTTATGTTTTTTAAAATTAAAACAGGAGCATGCTGCCCCTGAATAACGCTTCAAGATCAAAAATAGCAAGCTGCACCGCAATGTCCTGCTGCAATGCGGTGCAGAGGATTTACGCTTAATTCTATGCGATTACAGGGGCAGCATGAATCAGGTTCAAGCTCGTTACTCCTTAATTAAGCCTCAAATGCATTTTGTTTTCTGATTGAAAGTTGTTTATTTTTTACTCTTCTACTCGTCCCTTTAGTTTCAGCATGACCTTTGGAAACACCCTGTAGATATATTAGTCTATATTCAACAGGATTTATTCGAACCAAAACATTTCAAAAATAGAACCGAAATAAATTGAATTTGTGACCATTGATTTTTAATATTTTATTTATATTTTAACAAATTAACAATTATTATTATTTTTATTTTAAAGGTTAATTTGCGTTTACGGTTCGATTAAAAACGAACCAATCCAAATTTAAATAGCCTCCCTTCTCACTGTTAAGCGAAGTAAAGTACAGGTCGAGAATACCGGCAGGAGCGAAGTCGAGGAAAGCGGTCAGAGTGTAGTACTCGCACTGCCCGGTGTAAGCCACGGGGATAGTGGCGACGGGAGTGCTATTGGCGCTACCCACGTGCACGTACAAATCATCCACCGTGTCCGCTATTTGGTTGGCCAGCCGCAGAGTGATCATCTGCACTACGTCCAAACCAAAGTCTACTCGCTCGTAGCCTAGCACCGTTCCAGTCACGATTCCCCCCACGTAGATAACACTGGTATCGGGACAATCGTTGAATACCGAGGCGTCGATTATCGAAGTGTAATCTTCTGCTTCGATCTTTTGCGTCGCGTCGAAGTTGGCTGCGGTTTTGTTGAAGTAAAACCAATCTATGTTCATTTGGCCTCCGCCTTCGCTCGAAGGGAAAGTGAAATATAGATCTTGGATTCCGCTGACTGAGTTAGCGATGGAAACGTCGAAGGTGACGAAAGTGCAAGGGTCGCTTCCGGTGAAGCCTAAGCTGAATTTGAGGAAAGGGGAGTTGGTGGAGTTACCCAAGTGCAAGGAAATATCCAACCCTCCGGTTGGGTACGTGTTGACCATGCGCATGGTGATGCTGTCCACTCCGGTCAAAAAATCCACATCTTTGAATTCTAGAACCGTGTCGTTGTAAATGTGACCCACGTAGTACGTAATTTCGTCCTCGCACGGGTAAATTAAAGCGTTTTGCGCCGAGCTAAAATCCTCGGCTTCGATTTTCTCCACCGAAACAAAGTGTTGCAAGTTGTTTACATTCTTCGAGCCATATACACCACTGAAGATCGAAAGCATAATATACACCGTTAATGCCGTAAAGATAGAACGTTGAGACGCCATTCTGCTCGTTTTCCGATTTTAACTGAAGTTACAGAAGTGATTGATTTTATACCAATTTATTTATTTATTATCTTCTTAAAAATTATTATCATTTCTGAGAATTTTTTTGATTATATGTACAGTATTTTTATCTAAATCATTTTAAATAACCTTTGATGGCCTTCAGTTTTATTATTCTTGCAATGATAATCTTCAATGATAATCAAAATAATCCTTGGAAAAATGTTTATAATGTTTGAAACCTCGTTTACTTTTGGTATTAAACTAGTGATAAAAATGCAAAATTAATGAACTGAATTTAATTTGCAGTTCACGTAATAATTCAATAATATTATGGTAACTTAACGCATCCTTTTTTATTCGTGTTGTTCGGCAAAAACTAACAATTTGTTTATAACAAAAATCGCGAACATTTCAACGATAAACATTGTATACAATACTATTTTTTTGTTAGTAATTCTCAGGTCTGGTTTGATTGAAATAGAACCAATCGATACCTAAAACGTCTTGCGTCGACGATGGAAATGTGAGGAAAAGGTCTTGCAATCCGCTGGGATAAACGTCGAGTTGGGCGACGAAGGTTTGCCACGAGCAAGTGCCAGCTTCCCCTGTGTAAATAGCTTTTACGTTGCCGATGGGCGGGTTTGTTGCGCTACCCACGTGTAAGTTGATGTCAATTTCTGTCACCGGGTTCACGTCGGACAAGCGAATGGTGATTATTTGAACGCCGGTACCGAAAAACACGTCGTCGTATTCTAGAACCGTGTCGTTTCCCAGGCCCCACACGTAAAAGATGTTCCCCGACTCATCGGCGCAATTTTCGTAAATGACGTAATTAGATCCGCTGCTTAAATTTTCAGCTTCAATTTTTTCCACGGAGATGTATTGTTCCACATTTTCTATTTCCGTCTTTAGAGCGGGTGAAGCTTTGACTATTACTGATAAATATATGATTGTTATGGTTAAGTATTTGTAGATTTGAGTCGTCATTTTGTCGGCTGTAGGTTCTTCTCTTCAATTACTTCGGTTTATGATTTGAAAAATAGGAGTTTTTATATAATTTACGACTGACGAAAATATAGCGGTTTTATCTCTTTTTATTATCTAATTTATTTTATCGTTTCACCCCTTGTATTTCAACGAAATTAATTTCTTAGAAATAAGATTATTATTGTTAAATCAAAGATTTTTATCATCGAAAACTTATCATTATTCTAGAAATTCTTATCACTATCACGAGTGAATTGTTCAATCTTTGTCTCTAGGGACTAAAATATGGTCGCACTATAAACGGGTTTTACTGTGATAATAATTTTAACCTCGAATCGTATTGTTCTTTTTTGATTATTAAATTTAAATCTACATTTTTATTTGCACAATCATGTATTACAAGATAATAACAATCAGTAAATGAAGGAAGGACAAACTACTCGTCAAAAAATAATCACTTTAATAATAATTATTGATCATTTAAATCACTTATTATGGTATTGAAAATATATTGGTATATTGGTATAGAAATAAACCTTAGTTTCGATGTCTAGCGCTGACAGTTTGATTAAAAACGAACCAATCAAAATTTGTAAAACCATCTGCGTGGTCGGTAAATGTGAAGAATAGGTTCTGCGTTCCGGTAGGTGGAACTTGGAAGAAGGCCAGCAGGTCGATGAAATCGCAATAGCCCGATCCCGTATATCCAATAGGAATGGTAGCGACGGGGTTGCTGGTGGAGCTGCCCAAGTGCACGTAAATGACGCTGGCATCGCCGCCGGACAGGAAGTTGCCCACGCGAAGAGTAATGGCTTCCACGCCCGAACCAAACACTACGTCGTCGTACTCCAGCACCGTACTCGGTCCGATATTCCCGACGTGAATGATATTGGGATCGGAGCAATCGGTATAAAGCTTACAATTCTCCGCCCAACTATAGTTCTCCGCTTCGATCTTCTCAGTGGCGATGAATTCTCCAACACAAGCGTGTAAACAATTATTGGTCAACGCTAACAAAAATAATACAACTATTGTTCGGTGTCTTCGGACTCGCAATGCCATTTCTGAATTTCACCTTCTGCTATTATTATTTTGTTTTAATTATAAAAAAAGTCGAAGAATGAAACTGCTTATATATCAAACTTTTTTTTTAGGTTATCATCGCTTTCTCAATTGCTTTCATTTTGGTTCTGTTTCGATTACTTTTCGAAAGTATTTTCAATAATAATTTTTATCTATGTGGGACAAAACACTTTTAAATTTCGATCCACTCGAGACTTTTTCGAGTGGTTTTTTTTTAATTGGGTCAAATTAGGTTTTACGAGTGAATGGAAAATGGCCTTTGAATTGTTTATTGTTTGAACTACACTCGAAATGTCTTTTGATGCGTAAACAGTTTCCTTTTTCTGGAAAAACTTCACTTTAAATACGTTTTTTTTTATCATTGAACATAATTTTGCGTAGTAGCATTTGCAACTGCATTTAGAAAGGAAGTTAAACGGTTGAATGGAAGCGTCATATCCGATGGAAAGAACCATTTTGATAGCTCCAATTAGTCTCAAGGTCTTTTCATTCGCTACTTTATTTACTACTGCGGCAAATAATAATAATAGAGTTCGGATTATTGTATAGCGTGCAAATTTATTTCATTCATTAATGTTTCAAAACAAATTTCCGTTAATTATTAATATTATTTAAGGTTAAGTAAGGACATTGGGCTGTAAGATAAACTTAGAAAATTGGAAATGAGGCTTGGGTAGCAATTCCGCATTGGTTTGTGCTGCCCTTGGTGTCCCTGGCCATCTCGATGTATCCGTCGATGCCCCAAGTGGTACCCCAGCTGTTCTTCACCAACCAATAGTCGACGCCAGCATCAACGCCGTAGCCCACGCACAACACACCGTGGTCTAATTTGGTGGAGGAGCACAAGGGATCGGTGTAAACGCCGCTTTTGTACAATTGAAAAGTGTTGTGGCTAGCATCAATGGCCACGGAGATAGGACCGACGGCAACGACGGCGTTTTCCAAAGCCTTTTCATCTCCGCTCGGAGAGACATCTTTGTAGGAGCTGATGGTACCTCCTCTGGTAGCCAATTTATAGTTGCAACTGTTCTCTGGGCTCTGTTCATTTAAAAAAACATTTAATTAAAACGCCCTCTTTCATATTTTCAATTTAATGTAACAACTTGAGCGGTGTATGGGTAAGAAACTTCGGTGTCCACACCCTTATTGTCAACGATGTATTGGAAAGCGTAATCCATAAGACCACCGTTGCAACCTTGGTTACCATAAGTCCAGGAGCAGTCGACGAGGTTCTGCTCAGAGAGGACGACCGGCTTTTTGGTTTCGTTGCAGTTGACGTATTCCGTGGATCCGATCTACACGCAACAATGGATTAGGAAAATTGAAATAGAGATATAAAGGACAATAATTGCGTATTACGGCGGAGAAAGCCCAGCAGCTGCCGCATTGGCCTTGGTCCTTGACATTGGTCACACAA
>JAQGAZ010002167.1:0-20056 GCA_034692225.1 Polydesmus complanatus
AAAAATCACTGAAAACAGTTCAAAACAAAAATCACTGAAAACAGTTCAAAACAAAAATCACTGAAAACAGTTCAAAATAAAAATCACTGAAAACAGTTCAAAACAAAAATCACTGAAAACAGTTCAAAACAAAAATCACTGAAAACAGTTCAAAACAAAAATCACGGAAAACAGTTCAAAACTTGAACATCTTTAAATCAATAAACTTAGAAACCTCTTGAATAAAGATTTACCAATCCGTCGGGTTTACTGTACTGAGAATTTTGGCCTACCCGGTAATCATTATTATTTTTTTTTTAACAAGCTTACATTTTAATGAGGGAATCTACAACGTCAGGATTGACAAGTTACCAAACAATCTGGTTACACTGCTCTAATTTCCGATTTTTGCGTTTCGCAGATAGTTTTTGAATGTTAAAAAAGCTGAATTAAATTCAAATTCCTCGGGAATTATTTTTAAGTACGTTCGGCGAGTAAAAATGTGGGGGGGAAACCCATCTTTTCGGTTTCCATCACCCACTTCTACTTTCATCTCATTATAATCCCAGATCTCTGTCTCATCTCGAACCGCTTTTAAGTGAGCGGACATAAATTATTATTAAGCCCCCCCCCCTCTCCCCCTCGTTCAAAGCAGTTGTGGCAGCCAATCATTAACCCTTTCTTCTTCCTATTAAAATCCTCTCTCTCTTTTTTTGTATTTTATCGCTCGTCAAACTCCTCATTCACGTCCACGCATGCGCCGGGATCAGGAAGAAACGCTGGCATTTATGTTAATTTTAAATGCGTACGATTTCTTTGGGAGATTTAATTCGTTGATATAGAAATAAAATTGTTTGAATTTTGAAAAAGTTAATTAAGTTAACGAACTGATAATTAATTTGTTTGTTGAATCAAAGAATCCCCACGTCATATTACTTAGTCTAGAGATTTTAGATAAATATTATGCTAATTTAGTAATAAACGCCTCCAGCTACTAACTACATCCATCAATTTTTGAAACATTTTTTAAAGTTAGCCGAGTAATTTAACGATGAAAAGGAACATTTTTGAAGTTGATTTTGAAACAGAAGCAAATTTTTTTATATAATACTGTATTATAATTTGTAAAGTTTTTTGGCTCTCAACTTTTTTTGATATTAGCATACAATTATAAGTTGTTTGTAATGACGTTTTTTCGCCGTAATAAAATGATCGTATTTCGCAATACTGTAGACCTATTGTGCATCAAGTTTTCATTTATCAATACAAGCAAAATATTATTCATTGCATTATGAAATTGTTCGCAATTTAACGAAAGAATGACCAAAGATAGAGATTTTTTGGTTCAGCTTTTTTTTTTTTGCTGAGTCTAATAATTTGCTGACGTTATAATTTGAATGTTTATGTTTATTATAAGCAATTAAAAAAAAAATATTTCTAAAGTTGTAATGATGTAATAATTTTTATTAAAAAATGCAAATACTGTAAAATTTATTTTCCTGAAATTTTCGTATGTTACATGCAATTCTAATGACGTCATAAGCATAGCGTATCAGGTGAAAAAGCTTAATAATCTCAAACTCTCTATTTACTGCACAGCGGAATTTCCTGTACACTGAATGGATCTTTATAACGAAGCAGCGAAGGTTTCTATATTACAGTACAAAATTAACCATAATATTATCAACGCTTTTCATTTAATAATATTATTATTTTCCTAGCTATTCTTTATAATAATGTTTGACCCTAGTTATTAAATATTGTAGAATTTAATTTTATGTCAGCACATGTAGGCTTATTATAAAGACAAAACGTGTTTCGACATTTTTGTAAATAAAATGTCCGGCTTTGATCAGTTCCAATGGCTACTCTGACTGCAAATTTACAGTTAAGTTCATTTGTGACAATTTTTTTTATTAAAAATTAGTCGGCAATTGCCAGAGAAATAAATACAAGCATACAGCACTATCACTAGAATTCAACAGGAATAATCAAAGCGATTAAATGTTTACCCCTTTTAAATTGAATGCACCCATTTAAAATAATGATGAGTTACTATTAAAGTATTTTAATTTTAATTAAAAAATGGCAAAAACAAAAATGCGATCATTTTGATTAAATTAAAAAAAAAAAGTGTTTTTTAAATGACAAAAATTGATTGGTTTCTAGCTCCGAACTTAAATTTTTATCGTATTCGCCCTTGAAATGCTGATTATATTTTCTGAATAATAAATATACAGTGTATAGTCAATAATAATTTCTTTAATAATAATTTATGATCCCAGTTTGACATTTGTTTTTTCTTTCTTCCGAAAGTCGAAACGTTGAATTTGTCACAATCATTGTTTATTTATATTTTCCTCATTAAATGAATGGCGTAACTCGAAATTAGAGCAAACCAAAAACGAGACGAAGAAGAAGAAGAAAAAAAAAAAGCTGTTTGAATGAAGGTTTGGAAATTCCAATTGCGGCCAAGTGATAAAATTAGCGTTAACCTACGAATTTCGTGACATTCCGAACAACTGTTTTCATCGACACTTACGATTTGTTTGCACCCGAAATGATGCTTCAATTTTACCCATTAACTTCAATTTTCCAACTCGATACCACAAAACACGTTTAATCGAGATTTAATTAGGTAGCAAACTAGTGTGTTTATAACAATAATTTTGACTTTCTAAAAATTTAAATTCTTTTAAAAGAAGGGGTAAGCGAGAAAACTCAATAACCGGTTTAAATATCTCAATCTGGACTTTTTTAAAGCCGAAAACCTCTATAGCCGGAATATTTGCGATGTCTATAAGAAAGATTGTTTGACGTTTTAACCTCTATTTTTACTCAATAAGAGAGATTGGCCTCCAAATTACAACTTTGGCGATCAGAAATTTGTCGCTAAATTCTAATTGATACAAGAATGCTATTTTAAAAAGTGAAAAAATTTAAGAGTATAAACTCTTAAAAATGGAAAATCGGGGAATGTGCGAATAATTCCATTATCCGAACTGCTATAATTGTATTGTTTTGATGGTTTTCCGTGCTTTGATTCGCAAAAACGAGACACAAACCAGTTTTAATTTCTGTAAATATTAATAGTAGGCTTTGTTTTCATAATCCGAGTTCTCCTATAAATCCGAAGAGGTCCCAACCAACTCGGATTATGGCGGTTATAGTACTGTTTTATTTTTTTCTTTCGCTCGTTTCTTTCAAAACAAATTTTTTTTTTTTTGCTATCAGATAACATTGTTCAAAAGATATAAATATAACTCAGTTTTATTTTCGTTCCAACTCCAACAAGTAAAAGAGATGTATATTTCGAAAGATGTTTTGCGCAATTGAACGTTGACAGTGGCCAAGTGACGTCATTTTTATTTTTTAAAGTTTTTTTATGAATGAAAAAGACCGGAACAATAATTTAGATGATAAAGAGTTTTAAAATAAAATCTTAATTTATCACACACACCTTTTTTTTTTTTTTTTGTTATTTAAGAATTATTATCCGCGCTAGGTCAACACTACTGTCCGGTCGGTGTCACGGAGTTTATGACCTCGACTAGTTCAAGTGCGCTTGGCTTCTTGTTTGTTCTGTCAACGTAAATCATTATCATAATTATTGGCTTTTGCTTTGTGGAGATAGCGATTAAAAGTTGTGTCACTCGACTTTTATATTCAAAAACGTTTAGCGGGGTTTTTTCAATTCGATAATAGTGAAGTAATTTGCTTAGCATTAGCATGTAAATTAATGATCATTATTTAATGACGCCAACGAACGGGGAGTTTATTTTTTTTCTAAGGCGGCGCAATTTTTCAAAACAATTATTTAAAATAAATTTTCAGAAAATTTATTGCTTAATAATAATTTGTTATTTTTGATTTAAATATATGTACGAGGTGTCCGCGAAGTATATAGGCCTACAATTTTTTTTTTTTTTTTAATTTTATTAAAATTGATACCATAGTTGGGGGGAGTTAAAATTTTCCATTTTTTAATTCAGTTGATAATTGCGTTTTTTAGGCTTAAATTTATTGGTTCCCAGCCAATTTCTTAGTTTTGCAAGTCTTTTAATGTTTCGTAATTTTTTTTTTAAATTTTGTAAAACATTTTAAACGAAGTTTTTGCATGTTTGGAATTTGATTTTAAGTATGAAGAATTTTTTTTTTTTAAAGCGAGATTTATTTTTAATTGCTTCTTTATTTTCGTTCGATGGCGTTCACGTCATGTTGAATGAAATTGATGCTCCGAGTTAATCTTAAATCAAAATTAACATTCGATTGTGAGCTTTTTTTTCTTTTCTTTGACCAAATTTTTTGTTGCTGTTGCTTTAATCGAAATAATTGTTTTTGATTTTTCATACCTAAAATAACGTGCGGATTTGAAATCGAAGTGCGTGTAGTAAGATTCTTTTTCGATCTCTCGTTTTACCTGGTTGCTGTCATATCTGTTGATTGATTTTCCCGGACTCGTTTACGAAAGGCCCAGCCGCGAGTCAATGCTACTCGATTAACGAGTTATTCGAAAGTGATGTGTCGCATACGAGGAAAAATTTGAATGCGATTACTAAACTATTCTTTGAAGGATGCGCAATTTTTCTTATACTGTACTACAGTCAGTAAATTTGAGTGACATAATAAAAAGAGCGAGAGAAAGTTTTTTGAAATTTTTGTTTTCTCGCCGCGAGGATGTTCACCTGACTCTATCAGGGCCGGATACTTATCAAGAAACAATTTCGAGTCTGAACAATTTTAAATTCTAAAACTGTCAATATGGACAAATAAAAATCATTACGACGCGTCAAAAATGTGTATTTTTTTAATTAAGAAAACACTTATTTTTGAGTTGTAAAAAATCGGAGTCCTTAAAAACTGATTTGCAAGTAAATCAAAATTCCTAAAAATAAAAAAAACTAAAATTATAGACATTCAAGTTTGAAATTTTCATTAAAAAAACAAAACATACTTTTAAAGTACTTAATTTAAAATTTTTAAAAAAGTTAAAAACAGTACTTTAAAATCTCAAAAATCTCAATAAATCTAGTTTTTTGGTGTTACACTTTTTTGGCACTTTTTATAATAAAATTGCTATTCAATTTTTGTTGTTTTTTTTCAATAAGATCAATATTACTTTAAAATAAAGGACAACATATTACGAAATATTAGGAACCTCATCTCTGACTATTTCCGCTGCTTTTCTTAAAACTACTGTGTGCTTAGGAAGCGTGCGCAATTTTCACCCGTTCTAATCTTAACACATACTTATTGACTTTTACCATCAAAAAATTATCATCTACATGTTCTAATATCATCCGTACCATCTGCCATTAATTATTACTTCGTCATTTTGAGACAATAATATTACTTATTGCCGCGCGTGTAACAGCTATGCATTGTTAATGGTTATGCCTTTTTTAACGCGAATCAGCTCTCATCGAGGATCTGCAATAATTATTACATAAGTTTGTATCGTATTATAGCTAGATAGCAAGATCTGTTCTTAAGAATTTGAACTATATTTATTTACCTCTGTTTGCGTCAATGAATCAACCAAGCGTAAAACGCTAAAGTCATAGCCTATTAATAATTATTGTTACCGGCGAAACTGCGGTCAAATTGCCAACAAATTGACGTAAAAAAAAAAAACAACAACAACAAGAAAAATATATAATATTGATATGAAAATAAAATTTGAATAATATTGGCTAATGGCGAAAGTACTTTGAAGATACCCGAACTTTTAAAACAAGTGTGTTATTAGTATATTACCTATCCGGGTAATAAAAATATGAAATCTCATTAAAAAAAATATTTTTAATTATAATTATTATTTTTAAAAAAAAAGTTTTTGGATAGTTTTTTTAATTACGCGTGTAATTATCTGCTGAAATAATTCACGAAAACACTTGCTTAATAATTATGTACATGTTTTTGTGGCAGCTGTTTGGCCATATACAATGCAATTTTGCTTGTGACATACTGGTAGAAACGATCGAAAAATATATAATTAATGCATAATTTAATATATTTTTTGGATAAATCTACTCCCAATTTAACTTTTTTTAATAGCACCGATTTAAAAGTTATTTTAAGGATTTCCATTGGTAGTTGAAAGGAGGAAAACAATAATAATTGTACATATTGGCAATTGATTTTTCCTTCACTAGATTTGCCATTATTATTATTATTTTTTTTTTTTAGAGATTAAAAATTAAAATTTCGAAACACTTTCTTAAAATAAATGTTTGCAAGTTTATAGAGAACTACCATGCGTTATCCAGAATTTTCGTAAACGGCAACGATATCCTGTATTTTCCCCCAAAGAACGGTTATAATTTTCTCCCTGCGAGCGGCTGTTTTTTCCCAGCGAAAATCGATTTTATTTTACAGGAAGAGGTTGAGATTTTATTATTTTTAAACCAGTGAGCAGCTCTTTTTCTCTAGCAATAACGTCCATTTATTTTTCTTATTTTTTGCCGCTAGCTGCTAATTCATTCCCGTTGAGCGTTTTGTTTTTGTGCAGCGAGCGGCTAATTTTTTTTTTTTTTTTTTTTTTTTAGCATTTGATTGCGTTTGTTCATCAATCTGGCCGGAACTATGTGTTTTTCCCCATCATAAATAAAGATTAAAAAAAAAAAAAAACAATTATTTGTTTACATAATCTTGGCAATTGTTAATTCGTTCAAAAAAAACCATAACAACAATATTATGTTTGCGTAACAAGGATGCATCATGTTGTCTTTTTAGAACTGAAGTTGACACTTTTTGGCTCTAGTTTGACATCTTCCAATTTGCATTTTAATAATATTTTGATAAATTTTTTTTTTTTGCTTGTTAGTAAAGTTATGGAAATGTCCCGCGGCGCTTTTTGAAGTTATGTAACTTTATCGTTAAACGTTGTTTATTTTTAAAATTTAACTGCTTTTATTTCATTTTTAGGACTTCTTTTTGTGATTCTAACTTTCATTCTTTTATTTCATTTTATTACGAATCTAAGCGTCAAATTTGGAGCTTGGAAAGACCATCCACAGACCACATTTTAATAAATTAAACGTATAAAGAAAACATTGTAACTTCCAAACAAATGTTATCAAATGTTATTAGAAATCAATTAGCATCAAGTGGCATACAAATTTAAATGTTATGTAAGGTCTTTATTTATGTTTGTTAATCCTGTTAACTAATGAAATACTACTTTGAAAAGTTTATTTACACCTTGCAGTTTTAATGCGTCCATCTATCAACGCATTTACTAGTTTTCTTTTGTGTTTTTGTAATTTATCATCTTTACGTCGGAGAATAACCGTATCAAATTCATGCCAAAGATGATCGCAATGTACAGTAATAGAGTATTATTTATTTTTTTGAAATGGAGGAGGAAGGAGGTGGTTTTGAAAATTAATAGCCGTCTCTGGGCTCTATAGAACTCATCTTCCCCCAACAACCAGCCCCTAGAAATTCGTTAAGTAGCGGTTAATAAAGTTGATCTCCATGGCATTGTGCTGTAAATCTCTCGGGGATTAGAGAGTAATCTTAGACGGGAGAGCTTAATATATTGAAGATAAAGCAGGAAACAATACGGAACTTTTTCCTCAAGATTTTATTTATACATAAATTTTTATTATTTTGTTTATCTATCTAGTTTAAAGAAAGCAAATTAGATTAACGCGTTCTCGGATGAAACCAATTCGATTTCTTCTGCGTGTTTGAGAATATTATAATTATTAGCGACATCCTTATTGTCGCAACAATGGCGTCAGAGATCACCCTTATTTATTTATTTATTTTTTTCAATATTTATTTAGAAGAGTTTAATAGCCTATATTATTCGTAAAGATAAAATGGTGGAAGATTTATGACGGTCGAGGTTTTCTGTGTTTCCCCCATCAAATTATCTTTCCTACTTGTTTTACTGGTTTTTATTGATTATATTTGAGCAGCTTTTGATTTGTAATAAAAAGCTATTTCGAGTTATAATCGAAGTAAATTGATAGCTTCATTTCGCAAACATAAAAAAAAAAAATTTGAATGGGGAAAGGCGCTATTAATTATTTTTAGTTATTAAAGTTAATGCAATTAATCCAAAAATGTAAATAAAAACAATTTATTATAAATATAATTTTTTACACAGTATTTACTTTTAAATTTTGATAAATAGGCTATTTCATTATTGACTTCGAATTTCGCGACTATGAGTTTGAAAGTGGGTGAAAAATCGTAATATTATTTATTTAACCTAATTGGTATAGTATCAATTGAGATATAAAAATAATAATCAAGGAGGGAGGGGGGAGTATAGATAGCTAAGGGAATTAAACGAACTCGATATAGTAATTTTATGGAATTATTCCTCTAGGAATGCCACTTACTAATAATAAGCCGGAGTAACTTTTGCATTTCATAAAATTCATTTTTCATTCACCCGGCCGATGGGCTGAGAAGCAGCAGTTTTGGGGCTTGCAAAATCCGGATCCACAATAATTCATTCGTTTGGGGTGGGAGAGGGTCTTGTTGTCGAGGTTAATTAACTCGTTTAAATAGCGAACGTTTACATTGGTCAAACATGAGAAAACGAAACAAGAAAGCCAGAGAGTTCGAGGAAGAGTGAACGTAATGTCGTCGATGGAGTGTGACCGAAGGAAGCTGGATGACGTCTTTGTTTTTTGGGTGACAGTGGGTGGGATGTACTGTAGTAGTTGGTGGTGGTGATGACACTATTAGGCTCATTAATACACGGACAAAAATGTTTTGTTTACTTTAATCAATCTCGTTCGGCGTAATTTATTCCATTCGGTATAAAGCTGGACACCTCAATTGGTACTGGCAGTCGCGATTGTGCTGACGTTCGACATTTCAATCCTATATAAACGTTTGAGCGGGGAGAAAAGAGTGTATTCAGTTTCATCCGAGGTGCAGACGAGATACATGTGCGTTCGGTTTCGCTTTTTTTTTTTAATTTATTATTATCGAAAGTCCACCCATCAATAATTTTTTTTTACAAGGTTGTTTTCATTAGATATTTTCGCTTTTATTTTAAGTATCAGTTTTGTTGATACTACGCACTTTTGTAACGCGCTGGTTGCAAAGTTTTGAGATTTATACAAATTTAAAATGTAAATTTTGCTTATGCTAAAATATATTTTAAATTTGAAAATTGCCGATAATTATATGTATGTAGCTTAGAATTAATTTAAACTAATTTTGTATATTTGATTTTTTTAAGTTCAATTTAATCGAATTTTAAACTAGTTATTTTAAAAAAAATATATATTTTTAACATTATTTTTAAAATTTATTTTAATTTTATTTATTTCTTTTTATTTCTTTTTTTAGGTTTTTGTTTATTGTTTTAAATTCGTGGATTTCGGTTTTTATTTCCTGAGTACTTTATTATTTTTTTTTAATTTAAAACATAAAAATGTTGGTCAACTTTGTGGCGACGTTATGTATACTTTTGGGACACATTTGCTTAGCCACGCAACCCGGTGACGGCGGTTCCTCTCCATCCTCCGATCGTCACTCTTCGTCACCGTCACCCAACCTCGATTCCTCTTCGGTGCCGTCTTCGCCGTTCATCAAACAAATCTTCGAAAAGTACGGTCACAAGGGCGTCATCACTTTGGAAGGCTTCGAACATCTCTTGGAAAATTTGGGCCTGGGTGGTCTCACTTTCGACAGCGATCACGGTCTCGACGAACATCGAACAGCTGGGGAGAACCTGACTTTTGCTAGCATCCACGATCCCAGTCACAGTCATACAGCTCGGGAGAAAAGTTCCACCCTGCCTACTGTTCGCGGACACTCGCACACGGTGCACGAGCACCCAGAAAAACACGCCGACACAGGTAAATAAATACATTTACAAACTTAAAAAAAAAAACGAAACAGCAACTTTATTTTAAACAAAAATATCTTAATTTTTAGCCACACAAAGTTCTTCGACTACACCGGAAAGTCAATCTGTGCTAATAATTCGAGTGAGTCACCGCGAAAATTTGGATTGCAAACATTTTAAAACTTGATTTGATTAATTTGGTTTTGTTTGTTTTTTTTTTTTTTTGGCGCAGGAAAAGTGCTTGAACACTACGGAAATTCTTGCCAATATCAACGCCAATTTAGATCAACCGAATATTTCCATCGATAATTTTTTAAATCTATGTCCGATCATCGTTTACGAGTTGGATCAACAGCACTGCCGGTTCGGTACGACCAAAAGTAATCCCAATTATCATCATCACCATGAAGAAGAAGAGGAAGATTCTCAGCACAATTCCAGCTCAACTGTTCCTTCAATCAATTCGAATCAATCGGTGTATTACGGTAATAATAATTTTCGAAATAAAACTTTATTATTCGATCGCGAGATTCAAAATGTTAAAATGTTTGATTTTGGGATATATTTTTTTTTTTTAGTTTGGTTTTACAGTTCCATGGCGGTTTTAATTATAAGTATAAGCGGGATGTTGTGTGTAGCTATCATTCCAGTTATCCAGAGATGCTTTTATCAACAGCTGATTCAGTATTTGGTGGCCTTAGCTATTGGTTCTTTAACTGGAGATGCTTTACTGCATCTTTTACCCCATGTAAGTATTTGTTTTTCTTAAAATTACGCAATGTTTATTTGAATAAAACAATGGGGGAAAAGCTTGATTAATAGCATTTTGGGAAATTAATTTTAGAATTTTTTTTTTTTTGTGATTCCAGGCGATGACTTCAGTTGCCGGTGACAGTCACGAACACGGCTCTGGGGCCGGAGATAGTCATACTCAAAGTGTTTGGATCGGTCTGATGGCTTTGAGCGGCATCTGTTTATTTTTTACGGCGGAACAAGCGATTAATGCCCTCAACAGTTGGAAGCAGAAACGTGTTTCTAGAGTAAATTTTTTCCTTCTAAAAATATTTTAATTTATTTTTTTCAAATCAAAACTAAAAAAAAAGAATTGTCTAATTAGAAAGCTGTGATGGGTGTGAGCAGAAAAGCGGGTGACGTTGAGCTGAAGAAAACGGCGAACGATAAGCTTTCGAAAGAAAATTACGATTCCTACGAATATAAATACGAAAAAGTGTCAACGGAGGTGAAAAAGAATGACGACGAGTATTATAAATCCGAACAGGTCGATGGTTCGGATAAGAACTTGTTAAACACCAGCGGCGTGAACTTGGCGGCGATTCGCGCGGTGGACGGTAAAGATGAATTGGAGAAAGACATATCCAGTCCAGTATTTCATTCCAATTACAAATTTAACGACGACGTGGAAGCGATGGATGTAGAACATCGGCCAGGTCATCACGGACACGGTCATTCACACAGTCACGCCGTGCCGGCTACAGCAATGGCAACCGTTTGGATGGTCATCGCCGGTGATGGATTTCACAATTTTACGGACGGAATGGCTATTGGTTAGAATTATTTTTTTTAGTTTTTTTAATATTTAAATTTTTATAATATTAAGCGGGATTTTAAAATAGGAGCCGCGTTTTCCAACGGTTTGACCGGAGGTTTAAGCACTGCAATAGCCGTTTTTTGCCACGAATTGCCTCATGAATTAGGTATATTTTTATTATGAATTTTAAAAAAAATTTATTAAGTTATTTGTTTTTGCATTTAAATTAATTGACTGTTTTTTTTTTTTTTTAATTTTCTAGGTGATTTTGCTCTGTTGTTGAAAGCCGGAATGAGCATTAAGCAAGGTCTGTTCTACAACGCCTTATCATCGGTTCTGTGCTTTCTGGGCATGCTAGTCGGTTTGGCCATTGGCAACATCCAGTCGGCCAATGCCTGGGTTTTTGCCGCTGCAGCTGGAATGTTTTTATACATCGCTTTAGTTGATATGGTAATTTAATATTATAAACTAAATCTTAACAATTAAAGCGAACAGTATGAAATATTTATTAATTACTTAATTGCAGATTCCTGAACTTCACAATAGTGAAATGAGTGGCAGTAGTTTAACCAAATTCGTCATACAAGCTTTTGGCATTGCTACTGGTATTTCTATCATGTGCGTTATTGCTTTGTACGAGGAAGATTTGCAGAAGACGTTAGAGACGTAACGAGGGAGAACTAATACTTTTGCCGAAATAATTAGCAATTGTTTCGAAACTGTGATTTCATTAGTAATAATTATTTTTTTTTTTTAAAGGAATTTCTAAGACTATCTTCAGACTTTATATTTTTTTTTCTTTCTTATTTTTACTTCCGCAATATCAATTTTTTTTTTTCTCAGAATAATTTTTAAGAAATGCAAATTTTTTAGATAATTTCTTAAAAAAAACCACTAATTGAAAAATTAATAGTTTTTTTTTGTTTGTTTACTTTTATATATTATTTGTCGGCGCGTTTATGACTTTGGGTCAGTATTTTTGCTCGTAAGAAAGAAAAGTGCCTTAGTATATATATAACTTCCCAAGACCATTTTTTGGAATTTGTATTATTTTTCAAAACTGTAAATATGCGTGGCTTATATTAATTTTGTCATCGATTTTGTATTTAACATTTTTGTTTTATATTGCAAATCGATTTATAAAATAATAATTCTACTTGAGATTTACTCGAATGAATGGTCTTTTAAAATAATTAAGTGAGTTAATGATTTTTAAAAGAACAAAAATATTTGTATGAATAATTGATAAATGTGTGTTTTAATTAAAAATTGTTAACGCACTTAAATAAAAAGTATATAATTTAATTTAATTACACACTCTGTGTTGGTTTTATGCGCGAAATTGCCAAATAAACTGACAATATTCGGTTTCACCTGGCAAAATTATAAACCCCTCTGCAAAACTAGAGAAAACCGGTTTTGAGAAAATTCATTAATTTGAATGAATAATCTGATAATGAGTAAAATTAAGTTTTAAAATTCATTATAACAAAGCGCATACTACAGTACATAATATATCAACATTTTTAATTGGTATTTTTTTAAGCATGCAAATTATTTAATTATTGTGTCACAAATCACACGTAAAAGCTCATTTTGAAAACGTGTTAAAATTTATTAAAATTACTAAACACGTTAAAACTGGTTTTCTCTGGAAATTCTGTGCTCCGATCGTACGCTACAACAAAGTACAAATTTGGTGGGGAAGGTGCAAAATTATTATTATTAGTGTTTATCAATGCACAAATAATAATTATTAAAATAATTTCGGTTAACTCGTGTTATAAAAAAAATTTTACGACCTTCGACCTGGTACTGTTCCTGTCTCAGTTTGGATTTGTGAAAATTGGATTGGCGCATAGACAAACACCGGAGGACAATAATAACATTGAATCAAAAAGTTTGCCAACAATATGCTGTAACTGTAAGTTTGATTCTTTCATTATTGCCTTTTTTTGCCGTTCAAAGTGTATAATTACTAGTGCTAAATTAAATTGTATATATGTACCCGGTAGTGTAAAATTAATTACACTATGAAAACCTTATTTTTCTAATTTGTCATCAAATTTCTCTTACTGGTATTTTCCAAATTTATATTCCAAACAGTAAATATTAAAGCAGTTTGCGGTTTTTGCCAGTTGACAGTTTTCAATGTGTTTCGTTCTCCAAATCGTAATGCATTGTTTCCACCGGTCCCTTGAAAAAGGTTTCAATCAATGAAACTAGTTACTGTAGAAGGTTTGGTGTCTGCGCAAAATGTACTTTGTTGGAAACAGTTCCTCTACCGTCTGTAAACCTGATCAAAATATAAACCCTGTTCTCACCAGCTGTTTTTTATATAATATAATAGATACTGCATGTATCAGCGCTGGCGCGTAGCAACGTGGGCTGATCGAGGGTTTGAATGAAGCTAGTAAATTAACATATAATTTTGAAAAATGCGATTTTAATGAAAATTAATGTTTTTTTAATTTGAATTTTATATTTTGGTGAGCAAATTATTAAGCATTATAATTGCAATATTTTGCTATTTTTTGGAATGATATAGTTTCACTTATGTTTTTCTTGGAAATTAATCAACAAATAAATCGGCGTATTAATTTTTTTCCACATTATTTATGTGAACCAAACGCGTTTTGTTATTATTTAATCAGCTGTGACGATATTTTTGATCTATCAATCTGTTTGATAGCTGTTTATCTAAAATAGTTGCTCGATGTTTCATAATGTTGCAAGAATTGACAGTTTAAGATAAGTACACGGTGTTAACCCAATTCAGTATTGTTTGGCTACGGAAGAAAAGAGAGAGAAAAAAAAAACCAAACTAGTTTTTAACCAGATATTTATTCCACATATTGATCGGGAATTGAAGCGCAGTTTGTCTTTATTTACTTTTTGCAAAAAAAATCTATTTTGATGTCAACCTGAGGTCGCATTTTACGATGTCCTCAATTAAAGTTGGCTTTCCACTAATTCTCTTTTTGGCTTTCTGCTGCTTCATTCCGACCAAAGGTGAGCTCCTAGCTAAATCTCTCTTAAGAATAATTGTTATTTTTTAATCTTAACTGAATTTTAACTAATTGTAATTAATTCTTTTATATTAACTCATTATTATTTTTCAATTTTATCAACTACTGTATTAGCAACTTTTTCTTTAATTTTTGGTTAAAATTTGAATTTTACTAGTGTATTTATTTATCTTTTCAATATGTTTTTACATAATTTTCTACCCTTTATTTTTAAACAATTTTTAACCTTGTTATTGCTTACATTTTTTTTTTTTTTTTGTGTTATTATTGCTTCAACTATTGATAAATTTTTAAACAATATTTGATAAGCGATTGCGTAATTTTTGGTTCATTTATTTCTTTCCAATACAGTAGTCAAATTAATTTTTTTTAATGCCAATTTAAGTTAATAATTTTTTGTTCCGTAATTTTTATTCAAACTTTTCTTAATTGTTCAGACATTTGTTTTGGTTTAATTTTCATTTAAATTGTTTATTTACATTGTAAAATGTATATGTAAAAAAACAAACAATTGAAACATTAATATTTTTGCTTTATAAAACGCCGGTGCATTTAAAACGTGATGCGGACGACATTTGTCTATAATTTTCGATTGTTAATAATATAACTGGCTAATTATTTTCTATAATAATTATCTTATTAACGACAATATCTTTTTTAGTTTTGGCACTGCAATGTTATACTTGCACTGCTACTGGAGCTGATTCAGAGTGCCAGGTAATTTTATATTTTTGGCATTGCGCATATATATGACGGGAGAGAGTAATTAATATATTTTTCCAACTAAATGAATTTTAATTTGATAACAGTTACATCCGGATACTGTTGCTGGTGGTATTACTAACTGTAATAAGAAATACTGCACCTTACGTCGAGTGGAATTTATCAACAGCGGTAAATATATTTTTCGAAACAATTTTTGTTTGGTTATAATTCGGGTTTAGCAGGAAATAATCATAATAACTTAATAATACGCATTCAATAACCTATAATAACATTTATTTAACACCCAAAATAACCTAGAAAAAATATTCAAACTCTTTTACTGATATTTTTTTAAGGAAAGCTTAAACCAAAGGCTGAATTCAATTTAAAAAAGTAATTTAACCCGCATCAATAACATAATTAATTGTGTTTAATACTGCAACTTGTGGTTTAAGTTGTTTTATTAACAAATATACCGGTATCTAAATTTTTAGATTTTTGAAATGCAGATCAATTTTACTGCATTATTATGTAAATGTGGGTTTTAAACTATTGTTTTTAATGCTACACAAATACAAATTATGAAAAATTTAAGGCGTCTTATTTTTATTAACATTGTAATATTATGGCTATTTTTGATTTGGTTAATTTCAAGTCGGCCTATTGTCACCACCAATTGGTTGCCCATCCAATTATTTACTAGGCGGTTTTAAGGGGCCTCTAGTGCCCAAAAAAGTGCATATAAAGCCAGTATAATGGCTTAATTATCCGCTAAACCTTAATTTCTACCAAATTTTATTATAGAAAACAAATTTCCAAAACTAATTGAAACGTGATTTACAGGGGAAGTGTACAGTTTTTACCGAAGTTGCGAGGATAATCCCGTATACACCAACACTATAATTGAAGATCCGCTGTATCGAACTTACTTTTACGCTTGTAGTTCCGCTTTGTGTAACGGCGGAGCTGGCAAACAAACCAATTCGGATTCGCAAAATAATTTGCCCCCGGGAGTCACCAAACCGCCTTTTAACGAGGGAGTTTTACACGCCATTAATATTTCCATGATGATTGAAGCTTCCAGCGTGGTCATCCTCATGGCTTTGGTCACTTCCATATTTGTTTATCAACATTTTTTGGACTTTGAAAACATTTACGATTTTGTGAATGTTTAAATTTTAAACCCCCCGAACATGACGCTTTTTCTGTTAATTTTTGTTAATGTTATGAAAAGTTTTATTCTTTAGTTATTTATGTAAACACTGCATTTTTATAAAATTAATTTTTTAAACTTAAGTTTCAAAAAAATAATTTTATTTTTAAACAACTTTGAAAAATGTTAAAATGCAGAAAAAATTTTTTATATATAAATCTTTAATTAAATTTTTTTTTAAAAAAAATAAATTTGAAATAATTTATAAAAATGAATTGAATTAAAAATATTTACATAAAAAAAAAATATATAGAAAATAAATTTAATTGGAAATCTTTTTTTTTTTGTTGAAACAAGATGTAAGTGGTAAACTTACATGTTAATACGTATAGTATCCAGTTAGGTACAACAACCGATTCCATGCACTCGCATGTTTTTCAATGTGAGATTTTCTCAGTTCGATCGTAAATTGTATCTCGGGTAGAGCTAAATATTTGCACATATTTTCCGATTTGGCTCGATTTTCCAACTCGATAGTTTGCAGTATTTCGCTGTGATAAGGTGTAAACAACGGATCCGAATTGGAACTATTAGGAACTTTGCGAAAACCGCAAAACTTCGTCCAATAATCGTTCTGCCTGCGCAATTCCGCCACTTCCTTCGCCATTCTCTGCGCGCCGAAACGTTGAACGCGTCGACGAAACACCCGAAGAAAATGTTCGTAAATCCGCTGATCCACGTGATTAATTTGTCGCAATTTATCCGCCATTTTGCCAGTGATGTTCATCTTTTTTTCAGCGATTCTTTCGTTCAAAGCGATGTACACCACGTCCTTGTACTCCAAATTCATCAAATGTTTGAGTAAAACGATGGACTCCTCGAAATATTCGGCTATCATGACTAGCTCGAAAATTCGATCCAGATCGTTGACGTAGGCGTTGATTTTGAAAGAATCGGTAAAATCCTTCTCTTCGAGGCCGAAATCGAACGCGATTTGATTGATGCCGATGCGACCCGAACTTCTCAAGCAAGAACTGTACCACCACAGAGGCATGTTCAAAAATTCTTCCAGATTCATTCCGTAGTGCAGCCTCAAGTCGTAATATTCGAAGATGGATTCGAACAAGTAGACCGGATCTCTGACGATGGCCACGTGGACGCTGGTGGCGGAGGGAAGGATGCGAGACACGGCGCTCTCGTTGAACCGGCAGTGGTGACAGAGAACGTTGTAGGATTGAGTTGGAGAGAGCGGCAGAGCCATGTCGGGATGGAATGTCTGCGGATGACCCAAGTAATTGTCGGTGAAGGGCAATGCGAAGTTGAGTCGATGAGTATGACCGTAGCGCATTAAAATGTTTTGGACGGTACTGCTGGCACATTTGTGGACTTTTAAGAAGAAAATGTTGGTATCACTCGTTCCAGAAGACTTAAAAAGTCTAAATTATCCAAGATTCAATTAGACTCGACGTCAAAAAAAAAAAAAAATAGTAGGCATAAATTTAAAGTTGTAGGTTACACACCTGGTTTTTGAAGTTATTGAAGCGGGGTTAAATATTGTTGGAGACCAGTAGGTAGTGAAGTAGAAAAACGTCAGGAAGAAGCACATCAACGTCGTAATTGGAATGACAGAGCGACGCAATTTCATTGCCATTTTCTATTAATAATTAAGTAGTAAAAAATATTTTTATAAGTATTATTTTAATTATAGCTTTAAAATTAATTACGTTTTTAATTCCCAAAATTTTCATTCTTTGAGCTAACAACGAGTGACTTTTCCAAGATCCGAAAACTCGCATTATTCATCTGTAAAATTTAGAAAACAAACTTTATTTTTATTATCTTTTTATCCGGAGAAAACAAGTACAGATACAGTATTAAAATTATTACAAGTTTAAAGCAGTTATCTCCGTTAGCACAGCATTTAAAATCAAACTTAAAATTAATTGTGCCCCTTGTTACAGTAGATCTGTACCGATCGACGACACATGTAGCCTACAGCATAAGCGATACATCTGGGCTTTATAAGGAGGCGGGGAGGGGGAAAAAACCTGGTAATGCCGGAAATTAAAAAAAACATGTTGCGTTAGCCTAATAAAAGTTTTTAAACGAAATTTAAACGAAACTGTGCTAACATTAGCGGATTTTCAATATTATTAGACTACGGCGTCAGGGCAAATTATTCCCAGGGCAAAACATTTTTAAATCCTCTCCTGTAGCATTCAAAAAACAATAAAATTTTAATAAAATAATTTTTCAAGCTGCGCGAACAGCAGGTAATTTTCGGGATAAACATATGCCGACTGTTATAATATGTACAGTATAGTCTAAGTTTAGAGCTATTCTTGCACCATTGACTTGACATAAAAAATAAAAAAAAAAAAACAGTTTTCGGCAGCTCAAACCACTTTTTTTTTGTTGCAATTATTGTACCTATGTAAAAATTCATAAACAACCATGCACATTTTGCATTAAAAAAAAAAGAGTTTAAAATCGCGGCGCTTTTTCAATGTTATACGAGGTCAAAAATAAGCGGTGATGTTATTAATATTATTGGCATTATCACACGTCAATAAAATGGCATAGATCTCCTTTAGAGATAAAAAAAAAAAAAAAAATAGTGCGAATTGTTTTATCTCACGGCAATAAATAACAAGTTATTAACCATAACAATGTGTCTATGTCAGCTTTGCGCACTGTATAATAATAATAATAATAATAAAAAAGAAAAATGAAATTCGCCAATAATTAATTTGTATTTAATTTGGTTTATTTTTTGTTTGATAAAAAAAACTGTATATTGAAGTTTAATACCGGTATTAAATGTTTGCTCTAGATAATATTCTATTTCACATGATGTAAAATGAAAAGCATAATTTCAGTATAAATATTTCTATAATCACTGTCAAAGTTACATAATTAGCAGATGCAAATTACAAGTGCGATACTAATGTATTAGTGATATATTATTGTATTTAATTAGTCAATGAAGTGTGAGTTAGTATAACGAAAATAATTATTACTAGTACCGGTAAGTGATTTTATGCAAATCAGTTTATATGAAGAATGTACTAATTTAGATTCATGCTGATCTTGATAAATAGTGTTAAATCTGGTATTGCATTTTAAGTTAAACAATTACGAGTAGATTGCGTATATGTATTTTAATTATTATTAAAGCTGATTTTTAACATGAATTATATCTCCGGTATCGAGCAGTGTAATTCAAGAGAAACATTGTCTTGCATTAAACTGAATTTTCATTTTATTAGTTTTGTGAAATTACTTATGTTTCTCAATATTATTATGATTAACACATGATTAATGGCAAGAATAAGTAACTCTTTCATTTATAATTTTATACCTATAATCTTATAAAAAATCGATTGCCTATCAAAAAAAAAAATGATTTTGACCAACTTTTCCTGGTGTAATAAATTTATCTTATTTCGTTATACATTTTACTTCTATAGTACATGTACATGTATTTGGAATTGGAAGCCCCTAAAAGTTGACAGTCATAATCCCCGAGCGGCTAGCGCTCAAATATCTCGGAACTTAACAACTCAGATATTCGATATATGTACAGTATACCAACGACCATGCAATTCGAATCTATTTTTAAACGTATATAATAACAAGTTAATGTTATCAAAGGCTCTTTTATCGTTTAATCGCATGATCATATTCACAATGACAGTCATCTTTTTTTTAATGATTATTATTATTATAGGTGGGATGCGACCACCGCCGGACCATCCACCAGGCAAACAAGGCAAATGCCTTGGGCCCGCTTTTTTGAGGGGCCCGGTTTTACCCAA
>JAQGAZ010002168.1:0-20052 GCA_034692225.1 Polydesmus complanatus
TCAAGGGACCAGGCAAAAATCGCACTATAGGCGGTTTCGCACTTTAAGCGGTCGCACTATAAACGGTTTTTACTGTATTTAAAAAAAAAAAAAAAATAAATAAAGAATCAATTCGCGCTTCTGCATTAAAATTCACGTGCGGTACATAAAAGCAGGCATTGATACACTTCGAGCAAGATAAGGATTAAATAACTGAATTTTTTGTTGTTGTTGGAGCATCGCAACCATTAATTTAATTAACTAAAAACTCTATAAACTCCATAATAAAAGAAACAAAAGACTTTCAACTTTCACTAACTGCTAAAATATCCGACTGATTAGATAATTCTAAAACTGTATAAAAGTTTTAGTATTAATTTTCAAATGTTTCTAATAAAATCTCTAAAAATAACTGCTCATGTTTATTATTAGCTCAAAAATTTAAAGCCTAATTAAATTGTAACACCGAAGTTATAAGAGCTGTCCAATTATTTATTTCGATTTTGAATGTTTGTTTTTCCAGGTAGACACCTTAACCCCGTTGTGTTTTTTAACACGCTTTCTTTTTTAAACTCGCGATTTTTCAAGAAAAATATCGCATTAAACAAGAACCCTACTGTTAATAAAATAATATAAATAAGGAACGTCATTCCTTTCTTTAAATAAAAACAAGCTTGATTGGCTAAAATCACAAAAGTTTGGAAAAGTGTCAAATCAAAAATAAATGTATTTCCCTCCTTCCAATAAACAAACTACAATTTTTGAAGTAAAACATATTTTTTATCGGCAAAATCATGTGTACGCTCCCGCCTCCACCACGAACAACAACAACAAACACCGCAAATTCACAATGGCAAAAAAAAGTGGGGAAAAAAGCAAAGAAAAGGAGTTGAGAGGGTGGAAAGAGAATTAGGAGAAGGGAGAGTACAACTTCACACATACAAAAACTTACAACTGTACGAAAAAGTTCGAATTGGGCTAATTTGAACTTGAAGAATCAAAAAAAAAAAAGTTAAAAAAACCTCAAAATTAAATAATGATAATAAAAAAAATGCTTTTTTATACAAAAAAAGGTCAATCCTTACGGACAATACAGTTTGTTATTACTGTTCTTGTTTTATTAGAAAATAATAAGAAAAAGATGAAATAGGATGACGACTGCCTACATAAGTGTTGAAAAGAAAATCACTAAGTAATAAAAATTTTCTAAAAAAAAAAAAAAAATTTTAAAGAGCGAATAGAGTGAAAAAACGGATTTAGCAAGCGGAGAAAGAGATGTGAGGGGTAAAATAATGACGTCCTAAACAAAATTAAAAGAAAAAAAAAAAGGCTTGAAATGTAAAGAATAAAGCCTTTGGTAAAGCAAAAAGTAAAGCCAAGCCAAACTAGTGTTTGTGTGGATGGAGAGATATATAGAGAGGGAGTGAAAGGACTATACAGACGCAAGTACATCAGGTGTCGTGACTAAAGGCTTTTTACATCCATTTCTCTCTTTTATTAAATAAAAAAAAAAAAAAGATAAATAAAGGAAAGCTCGTTCTCCACACAGTCGCACACAATGTTTCTAATCCCGGCTAACAAATGCGTTGTACACGAAGTACTATTGGTCGTGAATTTATTCCATTTGCCCGATTCACCAACTTCACAGGATCAGGTATAAACAAAAGCGCAACGCGTCAACACAATGCATTTCTATTCACTACTTTCGAACAAAACATCTAACGTTTGTAAATAACGTGGCTTTTTAGGAATTTCGAACTTCTTCAATAGAATTTCAAATCAAAAGTGTCAATAATTTCCAAACGCATCCGCCCTTACGTTACGATAACAATAATTTCAAACCCCATCAAAAATTTTACACAATTTCATTTAACTTTAAGAGTTTACAATAATCTCAAATTTTTACAACTATCGGTACCGATATTTAGAAAGTGTATTTAAAATTTTGTCAGATTACGTGTATTTATGCATAATCTGACCAGTCTTACAATGATTTTAAAAATAAGCACTATCCACTATTATCTAAATCCATCATGTAAGATATTTGATTACATGATCAAAGATACGAAAAAATATTTTTTTCTATTAATTCGTAATCTGAAGTTCTCTCCAGAAACCCAGAACGGAACAGAGCCTAGAATGACACCCTTATGCTTGCCCTTATTAGGCTAGCCCTTATGTATGTTTCATTCAGTGGTTAGGTGAAACAATACACGGTGTCCGTAAAAAAACCGTACCCATCTGAATTAATATTAAAATTTTTAATAATCGAAATATTTTAATAAAACATAGAAAAACTTCACTTAAAAAGCCTTTTTTTGTTTTTTTAACATTTAATTGTTCTATACTGTGTTCAAAATAGTCTCTGTAGCCCGTAACACAAGCATTAAGTGATTAAACCCATTCACCATGCGCAGCACTGATTACGGCTTGGTCGAGTTTGTCGCATGCCTGTATCATAATTACGTTGGCAAACTTCTTCAATAGCCAATAATTAAATTTGGTAGACTACGAAATATGGGGTGTGATGCAAGAAAAGGCATACAAAACTAAAGAACGAAACATGCAGGCAAAATAACGCATGCAGGGCAGGAACAATTCGATTAAGCTGGAATCAATGCAGCGCATAGCGAGTGAGTATAAACTGTATACCGTAATGCGTTTTGCGTCATAGTTGAGGTCAAAAGAGAATTCTGTATTGTATTTTAAACACATCATAGAACAATTAAATGTTAGAATCGTAAGTACCATACGAATTTTTGTAACTTGTGCCGTTTTCTAATAAATTTATTTTTTTCAAAATTTTACCACTTTTAAATAAATGTTAAGAGTTAACTTTTACAAAAACTTTTTTGGAATGTTTCCGTACTTAAAATAAATTCCAAACTGTTCAAATGCATTACAGTATTTACTAAGATTCAGACTGTATAAATAAATTAAATTTTGCAATCATTTTTACAAGTTTTTGAAATACCGATAAATAGTTCGTTAATTACTGTACACTGTATTGAAAAGTTCAGGAGTAAATCGTTTACTCGTAAAAAATTAACAATGTACACACTGTATAGTTTTTAGATTTAAAATTGCTGGGTCATCATTTTAAATTTACCTTTCTCAAGCAAGCCACTCTTAAATAATTCACTTTTTGAGCATCAAAAGAAAGCCCAAATTCAATTAGATAATTAACATAATCTAAAATAATAATCTTAAGATCTGGCCGTTCTTTTCCTAAAACTACAACTACAAACCGACTAAATTCATAAAATTGCGAGTAACAAAATAATATTCGAATAATTATTTTCTTTAACTTAAATCTCAAATTAATAGTAACTTATCAAACAGCTAATAAATGTTAGAACTTTTAATTCCGAGATCGAATTACGATAACCCAACGCGTGTGCTGAAGATTAGCTAATAAGCACGTGTCGGAATTTAAGAAAAATTAAACTTAAAAATATTATTATTTGATATAAGTAAACCAACCTAATGGCGTATACAGTAGTTTATTATCTTAATAAGAAATGTAAAAGAAGAACATCTTAAATCAACTATCCTTTTTAGCTGAAAATAATATAGTGAGAATTCATTCCATGAGCTAAGCTTATCACATCAACGTAAGCTACCATATTAATAAATCCAAATTTCGCAAAGCCATTTTAATAGAAATCGAAGAATGAAAAGATAGAAATCGAGTCATTTATTTTAATTATCTTAAATCCTCCATAAGCGCCTAAATCTGGATATAATATCTAAATTATTTGTCAATTACATCACTTTCTTAGTCAATCTCTTGGAAATTACGAGCTGTCTGGAGCTAAAGCTTCCATGTAAGTGATTTCAACTTACCAAATGTTAATACCGACTTTACACCGAAACTATCGTTTTATTCGCCTCTTTTTGCTGCTGAAAATCAGATTTATGAATTGGAGGGAGGAAAAATATATATCTACACCACCTTTCTCGTTTTCTCCACCCACAAAAAATAAATCCAACTGGATTACAATTTTTAAAAATATATTCAAAGTACGTCCATTTCACTAAATAAAAAACCACATATAAATTAGGTCGTTTACCACCAACTGTTAACTATGGCAACTTCTGCGGTTATATCCATCTCCCCCCCGCTCCAGATTAACAACTCGAACCACTCCCCTCCCACCTACCAAAATCCTAATAATAATTTCGAGCATAATTTCAAATTCTCTAATCGTCGATTTTACCCAGTCCAATCTTAACAACCGACTTAAGTCTGGCCAAATCCCGCCTCAAGATTACATGTATAATACACGTGTATTTCGAGTGAAGAAGAGGAATTCACTCGCTCTTCCATTATTTATTTTCGCAAACAAAACCGAAGAACGACACGTGACGTCACTATTTTTATATATTAGTCTAATATGCCTTTGGGTCACACACCTGCAGCACAGTGTGGACCCTCGAAGTATTTTTTTTTATTCTTCTACCTCATTCCACCTCATCCCCACCCAAAAACAAATCTTCAAATTTGGCCGCGCACATCTTTACTTCGCCATTTGTATGCCTACGTTAACGTTAACGCCATATAAAAGAGCGAGAGAGAAGTGCGCGCCACAAACGACTTAATGACGCTCTATTCAAATTCAAAGTGGCCTCTGGTGTTCCGACCGACCTTCACTCACTTTTAAGCTCTCAACATCTCTCTGGACTCGTAGCTCGGTCCTCGGCGTGCACGAAGCGCAAACGCAGGAACGTCTCAGCCCAGCCACCTGCACATCGAAAGGAAGAAGAAAAAGCTAAGTGCAGGTGACATGACCCCCGGGGGATGTTCAGCATGCGTGGCTCGGGTCAATAAGGTCACATATATAACTTCTTCGGCTTTAAAATATTCAAAAATTTGTCATTCTATGCACCAATAGCAGGCTCGGTATTTGGAGAGATGAGATTTAAAAATCTGGTTAAAGAAAAGAGAAAGTGGAAAAGCAAAACAAAAAAAAACTGAAATTTATTCGATGGAAGAGAATGCTTAAAATGAGACTAAGCCTGATATGTTGGTCAACAAAAATTTAAAGATGGTCAATTTATTCAGTCAACCTGATTATAGGTGAATTTCTATTAAACATTTATCATCGTCATAAAATAGTTCTAATTGAACGTATGACATTTCGAATTTAATAGCGATTATTAAGCTATTAAAAATAAGTTACTTTCGTTTTAAAATAAAATTTCAGTTTTTCTTTAGAAGTAAAATCCAGACAATGCAAATGTATGCAATATTTTAAAAATCGCTTACTACTAAAACCCGATTCTACGTTATTATTTATACCCATAATAATTATACTGTAATTATATATATATTAAAAAAAAAAGGAGAAATATATTTCAGTTTAAAATAAATAAACAACAAACGCTTGGCAAACCGTACAAATAAAATACAGTACTTGTTCTTCCTCTAAATGCTACAGCTTAAATTAAATTACTCAACCTTTAAAATAAAACTATAAAATTTTGTACAATTCTAATGAAAAACCGCAAAATTAATTCTAAAAATAAAAAATGTTTAATCCGAAACCTGTCCGGTTATCTAACCAACATGCTTTTATTTATCGTTTTATAATGTTTTCTTGAAGGTTATATTCAAATATTACGCCCGAGATTCTCGACAATACCGTTGTAATATTAATCCAAAGTGAAAAGCGTTGCATATTAGTATTATAATAACATGTTGATAAGATTAGCTGTTAGCCATTTGTTTGACATCCAGTACGCCAGCCTCAGCACGAGCCCATTATCGATAATTAGTTTATCGTAACGTTATCCTCCGCGTCTTCCGGTGCGTAAACACAATAAAAAGTCGCATGTGCCCCTCGTTGTGTTTGTGTAATGTGGCCTTTGGACCTCCGACTGCGCCTCACAATTTTCACAAAAGCCCTTTTTTTTTTATATTAATATTGAATGCTATTGCGTGACTCTACTCCTATATCTCCAATATAGTTAACCTGGGCATTAGATAAACCTAATCTTTATTATCAACAACCCGTTAAGAATTTCACGACAAACATCCTTCCTCTCCTATTTTCCCTACAAAACAACTGAGGTTGAAAGTTATTTGAGTAGAAAAAAGCGGATGACCGCTCGAGTGACACTTCCAAATCAATTACATCAGTGCATCAAAACCGCTGAGTCAATCGTTTCCAGTAAAAAAAAAAAAATGCCGTACCGATAAATAAAACTAAATAAGCTAAAATTTAAATAAAGTAAATAGTTCAATATTATACGAGTACTTTATTAATTAATTTTTAAATATCTTTTTAACCTAAAATGCAGTACATTGTACAATTAATCTGTCATTTAGATGAGTATTTCAAAATTGAATGCGTTTCATGAAAACCATCGCAGATTTGAGCATCGCACAAATTTAACTTAAAAAGCAAAGCAAAACTTAAGAGTTAGGTTCCATAATAATTTGTTCCTAGCTTTATAAAATTCTTAAAATAAGTGCTCTAATACATGTAGTATTTCGATAAAGTTCCGGTTTAAATCACTACCTACATAGAAAACACTTAGCCCAGTCTTACTAAGATTCATGCTAAGATTAACACTTTTTAAAAACGATTTTAATATTAAAAATAAAGAATAATAATACGAAAGTTGATTAAATGTTAATCAAAAAGTACAATATCCAATATTTAGTAAAATGCGAAGTTAATAGCGTTAATTAAGCTTTTTATCAATACTGTAATTCAAAAAAAATATAAATAAATAAATAATACAGTAATAATACCGTAATTAAAAAATGCAAATATATTGAAGCGCTCGAGATTTCGACATTCATAAAAATAATTCCTATATAAATTCAGATAATCGAGAACTTTTTTTTTAATTTCATCTACTTGAAGAAATATTATTAACCGCAGAGTGCTCCTGATTTCTCCCTTTCTACAACCAACATTTTCATTCTGAACAGTAGGCTACTACCAAATCTCGTCAAGGCCGAAATGAATATAAATTTAAAAAAAAAAACCTAATTCGCATGCTTCCATCTCCGCCTTAACACCCGCGCGCCCATATTTTAGGCTTTCAACAGCGTCACACAGCTCTTTAATTGAAATTTTATGCAAGATCGAGCGCGGAAAGGAGAACGTAGATAAAACGCGTGCGATTGAAAGGGAGTGAGAGAGATGGAGAGAACGCGAGGGAGGGGTTAATCAATTGGTTCTGGTAGGCAGAATTATACACAACATTTTTATCCCCCCCGCATTAAATCCCCACGAGGATGCAGCCGCCGTGTGCGTTTATAACCCTAATGAATTGTGAATGAGCATCAACAATCCTAAATAGACCTCCTGCCTTGATGGAAGGGGCGTCGCGCGCCACACGAGAGGTACCCTACGTTCGAATAAGGTCCCTTGTGTCACATAAAACTTCATGTGATAACGGCCATTTTACATCTTTCTTGTATAAAAATACTAGAAAAAAGCCGAAGAAAAAAACGTTGGCTCGCAAATTGTGTGTGAAGCCAAGTCTAGTGTACCATTTCCCGCCACGTGACTGCTGCCGTGTCACGTGTCCTACAAGTCACATGTCTTGGATTACACCGAAATAAAAAACAGTAGTCGTAATTTTTTATTTGAATAATAAAATATCGAATGCCTGGTAGAGGTGTCGTTATCTCGGAAAGACACTCGAAAAACCTCAAACTAAAAAAAAATAGAAAGAAACACGACGAGTTAGAGAGTGCGTGCGGAGAAGTGAAAAGTGACACCTCTCTATTTATTATTTCGATTATTAAGAGGAATAAACCTAATCGAAGCGAGGGTTAAGTAATTCGACGCTGCACGTGTCCGCACGGAACGTGGAATACAAATTAGAAATAAATTTCGAAACGAACGATGTGAAAATGCAAGATGATAATAAGCTCAATAGACTATCCCGTGACCCTCCTCCTGTCACTTGATTCCTCCATAATGAATTCATTAAATTGCAACAATTTGATTTCGCCATAAAAAAAATAGGATTTTTTTTTCACTTTTAAATTTCATAGAGTGATAAATGATATTTAGATACTGTAATTATCTAATAGTAATAGTGCACAGTACTTGCACAATAATAATTTTAAAAAACTTTAAATACCGGTAGTTCATAAGAAACTACAAAACCGTAAATACTGGATATTATGGTATATAAAAAAATCTTTAACTTACGCTTTTTCTTGCGTGTCCAGATGTTGCACCAATTCGTCCCTTTTATTCACGATATTCACTAGTTCTTCCAATAACAGAGCTTCTCGATGTTTTTGCGCTTCCGTTTTCTGCCAATCTAAAATAAACAAATAAGTTAGAAAGAAGCCCCATAAGCATGGAATCAAAATAAATAAATAAAACCATGTATGCATATATATATTTTTTTTATCTAAAGGTTTATAACCTAAGAAAAACAAGTGCGTAAGCTTCAAAATGTTTGCCAGTAGTTTAGAGCAGGTATATAAAGCAAGAGATAATTTCGTCGATGTTTTGGGTCTTTTTACAAGGACCATTAACGATAATTGAATCCATCAACAAACACGAGAATAAAGAATTCCTCAATTCGAACGGTAGAAAAAGGATGTTTGGTAGAGGGGGGAGAATTGTAAAAATGGGCGTTGAAGATGAAGAAGAAAGAGAGGAAAAGAAGGATTCTCACTTCCAACAAACTCTATAGCGGTGCAAGCAAAACATATGCTTCATCTTCATCTTTTCCACACAGATGAGTCTGTCGCCATGGTGATTACAACCGAGTGATATACGCGCGCTTTTATCCACAAATTACCCTGCTAATGGCTGACGGTGGCTGCACTCAATAGAACAAAGTAAAAGAGTTGAGACGCACACACACACTTAGATAGAAAGAAAGCCAACAAAAAAAATAATAAAGTGTATCTTTAAAAAAAAAGAGCACCTCTATTGGAACCGGAAACGCAAACTTTTCTCGCCCTCTTAACTAGATTCGAAACGTCCCGGAAGTTAATTGGCGAATAAGATGCAAGTCAAAAGAACGGAATGAAAAGTTAGGAAAACCGCGAAGACCGCATTCGGGAACTAAAATGACTTTGTATTCCAGATCCGAGAAGTCGAGCTTTTGCTGGTGCTTGCGCGTCTATGTAATGTTGCGAAAAGAGTGAAAAGATACATGAGAAAAGTAAGTATAAGCACACGAAAACACCATTGCTACGAGAAGGCTCCATCTCTCTCTCTCTTTCCTCATTTCCTTAAGACTGCTGATGCTGCCACCCAATCCTGATTTATCGCGAGCGATATACTTAAATAAAATAAGCAGTTTAAATGGGAGTGAGTGAGAGCCGATCTTCTTTTCGTCAACAGATTACAATGTTCTTAGTGTAATACTACTTGAAAAAGTCCTATGCACAGTCTATATTCAGCTCTAGTAGGTAAGTCCTAACAATCCCAACGACGATGCTAACAGGAGTAAGTCTCGATTACTAATACCCGCTATCCTCAAAATAAAAAACGCGGAACTTGAAGATGAAATCATTTGCTCATCTGGCCACTTTCAACTCAAAAGTCATTTCCTCCCACATTCTCACGGAAGAATCAAAAAGTTAATTTTTTTTTTCCTCCTTTACTGTTTTGACAAAGAAAATTTAATGGAAAAAAACGGCCGATGCCGAAAAAAAATGTGGGTTAAGTGATAAGCAAGAATGATGATCATACAAAGAAGCTTATCAAAAAGCTTATATCGGCGAGATGTGGAAAATAAGATCTGGATCTACCCAAATCTTCGGTTTAACATACATGTACTTGTCTGTGAATTTTGTAAATCCGACTCGATAATACACCTAAATAAGCGCTCAGCGCAAAACATCACAAAATTAGCATTTCGTACTGACATTGATAACCAAAAAGCATTTTTTAAAAAAAACTTAAAATATTTGAAGAAAAAAAAAAAACAACCCCCAATTAAAGAGTTTGCATGTAATATTTCAACATTAATAATTGAAATATTATTATGTCCAAACGTTTACTTTTCGTCATTCAAAATAAGAAATGTCACTTAAATTTTGTTTGCACTCGTTTTTTAAACAATACATCAACCACAGAAAACGAATGGCAATGATATAAATTGCTGTAGTAAATAAATTTTAAAAACAACTCTCAACCCTCCATTTGAACGAATTTTTCCATATACGCAAATGAAATTTTGATTACGCGAGCAAAATGAACCAAAATATAATCGCTTTCTAAATGCTTTTATGTACACTTTTACAATACTTGTAATACCAGTACAAGTTTTTTTTTTTCAAAAAAAAGCTCCTAACATGTAACAAAAAAAAAACTGATTTTGTGAAGCAAAAACAATTATCGGTATTGAAGTTCACCTATAAACTTTCAAAAAACCAAACTATATTTTCAAACTAAAATACGTGAACCTCGATAAATAATTGTGACAAAACTATTTCTAAAATGCCAAAGGACAGTAAAATCTGAAATGGCTTCTACACGGTTGGCTGGTTAAGTTGCATTCGATGTTCGGCAAGTGAAATTGCAATTTGGAGAGTCGGTGAAAGTGGTAAAGATAAGAGTGCGCGGTTGGAACGAGGTACCCCCTCCCCTATATCTCTGCTATCGTTGCAGAGTATGGAAATATACGAGCAAGTTCCATCGCGGTAGGAGAAATGAAAGCGAAATATCCATTGATATATCCATAGGAAAGAGATGGGAAGTAGTAACCTGGAGGAGAAAATAGAAAGTAGTATGACGCTGTCACTAATCGGCTTAAGCTTAGCACTCCGCTCCAATGTTCCACTCGGTCCATTTTATGACTGGAAATGATAATATATTATCTGAGACCATACACGCGCATGAATATACGGTTCAAAATAAATAAATAAAAAAAAAAAAACTTCTAATATATCGAAGAGAATCCTTCGTAATAATGGTCACATCCTCTCTTCCTTCTACTTTGTTGCTTTCCAAAATTTCAAATTATCCGCACAATATAATGTAAAGGTAACAGAAATGAGCTCGTAATACGCAAAAGAAAATGATAATAATAAAAAAAAAACTAGTTCTAATCTACAAATTGACACGGGAGTAAACAAAATCGTAGTATTAAAAATGAAAAATGATTTTTGCTGAAGAGTGCCACCTGGGAAAACGACACTAAAAACTCCACCTATTTAGGCATTTCAACGTGTTGGGAGAGGAAAAGAGAAAATAGGGTGACAGGTATTGAAATGAAATTTCTTCCAGCAATCCTTTATTCCGGATATTTCTCGCTACCCTCAAAAAAAAAGTTTCATTAACTTTCTAATTAGAAAAGATGTCAGTTCGCGACAAATAAGATTTTTTTCATTCGCCATTTTTCGATGTCTTCCGCCAAAGGACGTCACTAAGCGGCTTAAGTAGAACTAAAGTCTACTCCTCCCATGTGATTACTTTGTGTTTACTACAGCATTTCGGTTATTCTCTAATGTAACGTTTCTAAAGCGCCTAATACACGTGCCTCCGACAGATTGGACCAATGTCACTAATTGGTACTCCGATGCCATTCCTACGAATACAGAGAGAGAGAGAGAGAGTAGCAAATGTGACGACTATAACAATGCTATACTTATGTGAGCATTCGGTTCGCGTTACTTTGCATAGTGCAGCGGCGTAGAAAATTGTATACACAAAAGATTAGATTCGAATGTCCTTCAAAATCAAAACGAACAATCTAATTTACTATAAATTCATTAATGCCAATTATGAAACAATAGTCTAGAATGCAAGTCATCATAAAACTATTTCCGAAAAAAGTTTCATTTTATAACTTTTTGTATGTACGTACTGTATAATGTTCAATAGCAGAAAAAAAATAGATCAATTATTTTAAAAAATAGAGCAGTTAATTTTAAAAAATTTTTACGACTTTCAAAAACTGAGAAAAATAATCATACTACATTAAAATGTAGAATGTAAAATGTGTATTACCACATTTGCTAATTATTTTAGCAAAACGATTTAAATTTTGCCTTTCTTAAATTTGTTTTAATGATTATTATTATGCATCTTTGTTAACTAAGAAAATTTGACTGAGATTGATTATTATTCAATATTTAATTTGTTATTTCTGAAGCGCCTATTTTACTAATAATTTGTAGTGCAATGCTATTTCAATAAGCTGGTAAAACATGATATTAAACAAAATGAAATTACCAAAGCTCCAATTCAAATATTCAAAAATTTCATTAATCTACACTATCCATAACTTTGTAAACACTAAATAATACTCAGTATTTTTTTTAAAAAAAAAAAATCGTTTACGACAATCCAAAGTTCTAACAAAAGTTGTAAAGTAACTTTATAAGTTTAAAATTTGACATAATGTCATGTTCACAGCTTTAAACGCAGAAGAAAACACGAATAAAAAAAGAAGGGGGGGGAAAAAAAACTTGCTCGGAACATAAAAGAGCGAGGTAAAAAAAATAAATAAATTCAGTAACATTAAAAAAATGACAGAACAACTTTTTCAGTCAACTTTTATCGCTGTAAAAAGAAGGGGAAAAAAATATCTTATAGGTAGAGGTGTGTATCGCAAAAATAGACGAAGGAAACTTGAGACAGTTCATGAAACCTGATCCTCCGTTAAAAGAAATCACGCAAAGTGAGAAAGTCTCTTGAGAAAAGTGAAGTTGAGTGTGTGCCCTGTGTCCCCCTCCCCCCCCCCCCCCCCATTCCTTCCAACATATCCAGGGCCAGGAAAGCATCTGTGACGGATTAAATGGCGTGGAAGATGAGCGACAAAACCACGGGAGGGTGTTTTTAGAAAAATTTCAAATTTTTACCCAGTACCCGTAACCAGAACGATACTAACTTCGAGCATATGTGATGCTAGGAGGAACTGCAACAAAAGATGTGACCGCCATATAATACTGCATTTCAAAAATACATAACCTAAAATGGCGGTAACTTTTATCTTTTATCTGTTCATTCGGTCACATTAGAAGACCGAGTGAAAACTAAGTGAAAGAGGGCTCAGAACGAGTGATGAGATGTGGAGCGATGGAGCGGAAAGTGATGCGAGGATCTAATAAAATAATGGAACATACTTAATGGTATCTATTTCCACACAGATTCACTTTGCAACTTGCCCATTATCCAACTGACATTCGCATCTCGCAAATTATTAATAATAAAACAGTGTTTTTCAGGTAATTGGAGCTCTGATCCTAATCACCCAAAACTTGAAAGTCGGCCGCATTTTTTAAAAAAAAAAAAAAACTTAACACAGTGTTTCTGTTCCTCTAATGCACAAGATTTTCACACAAAATAAAAAAGAAAAAATTTATCTTGAAAAACCAAATACGTGTAAATTGTATTTTATAATAATACTCGTGCATAAAAATCGCTGCCAGTAATTAAATTCACGAATAAAATTAATCAAAATTAAAATTTATAAAAGTAAAATAAAAAAAATATACAACTCGTCAAGGCCTTGTATAGAAATTATAATTTCATAATTTTTTTAAATAAATTTAAACGCATACAAATAAAATAAAATTTTGTATCTTAATTCTTTATAATATATCAACCTTGGTAAGTCGTGGTAAGTCGTACCGTATAAAAATATAATTTAATTAACTTTTGATAAAAAAAAAACTTATTAAATTTTTTTAAAAAAATTTTGTACAATAAATTAATTATTAATATGTTGATTTTTCAATTAGAACATTTCTTTTTTACACTCTACGCTTAATTATTGAATCTAATGTATTTTTATCTAAGCTCTTAATTAGTTGTGACCGTTATTCTAGTAAAAAAATAAATCTGCATATTCTATTTTCTAGCTTTGATTTAAAGAAAGTATCGTTAGAAATAACGTTTAAGTAAACACAGTTTACTAGAAAATCCTTTAAAGAGTTATTGTGTACGAAAAATGTCCAACAATAATGTTGCGTGCTTTGCTTTCCTCGGAAAATTTCGTTTGGCCAGCCTACACGTCATTATTTAAGCCGATTATACTCGACATATGCAAAAAAAAAAAAAAGTTAGGTCTCAAGTCGTTACGTGGTTCATATACACAAGGGATTCCGTTAGTTTACGACCACGTACGCCTTAATGTCAGATGGAAAATTTTAAGTTTATTGTTCAGTCTTGTGCAATGTCATTTGCTGTCTCAAAAACCCACCGACCGAACAGTGTTAATCATTTAAATTCGTGTGGTACAATTGCAAATGTACCAGTCAATCATCTCCCGTTTATTTACTTGTTTCGCCATCAATAATATTGAACCAGAGCTAATCGCTAAGCTTCTATTTTGACTAAACTAAAAAAAAAAATAAAAGACTTACCTTCGATATCCAATATTGTCCTAAGCTCACGATTAAGTAGCTTCAATTTCATTTCTAAATCTTCTTCTTTTTCTCTACAATCAAAAAACAAACAAAATTATTAATTATGTTAAATTGATAGCTGACAATACAAAACAATTAGCTAATTAATTTTTAAAACAAACAATAGTAGCGGACACCCTCAGGTCCAGTAATAAAAAAGAAAATATTAACAAAAACTCATTTCCGGTTAGAGCCAACCCCCATGCCTTCAATCAATTGCAAGAAAATATAATGCTACGAAGGATAGAAAAATACGGGATAGTTGAGAGCCGGCACGTGGCTCACTTGATATTTTATTTGAAATTTCAGATTCATAATACTCTCGTTAAGTCAAGCGCGTGCATCGCCTACAGGGCCGAATCTTCATTATCAACATAGAAAAATGCTATACTGATAAGGGGCAAAATACAAAAGAAAACAATGAATTTAATTATTATATCTAACAGAAATGCAAGCTGGCGGTTATACTATTTAACTCACATTTAAATTTCAGTGATGTTAAGTGATGTATAAGAACAACCACCATTAAAGTTAAAACTAATTTTTAAAAATGATTTAAAATACCAACGCTTTTCAACTACAGTATTTACGTACAATATGTTCATACAACTAACAATGTTACAAAGCAATTTTTAATTGCAATTGACTATACTGTACATGTATTTTTAAATTTTAATTTTTGTAAGTTAAGGATATTTCATTCTCGAAAAACATCCTTCACAACTATATCCTGAATATGCCATTGAGTCATCGATGTTAATGCCATAGCTTTTAAACAGCCATAAAATGCGGGTAATATCAGCTAAAGAAAGGTTCTTACAAGTGATCTCCAAAATATTCATTATTTGGCTCTCACAGGCGTAATGAAAATGTTGCATACCCGGTACTAGCTCATATTATAATCTTTCAGCAGTTTAACGATTAAATAATGTTTTACAGTATTAACTTCAGGATAGAGTCCCAATATGGATTCTATTTAATTTTCTTACAAGGATAGAATATGCCAATGGCATAGCAGTACTACCAGGCATTAACAAAAGTAACATTGCTCTGAAGAGAGAAAAAAATTTCGTTTAAAGTTTAATGCAGGTAAATTCATATGTGCTTGAATAAGAAAAAGCTCAAAATTAAAAATCAACTATTTGTAATGTCTGGTACAGTATGTATTATGTTAATAAAATACAAAAAGTTTTTACTAGTTGTTACTTTTTCAAATACTTTAAAAAGTCAATTGTTATTACCGGTAGGGAGCTCAAATGATACTTTCTAATGCGCAAACGCAAGCAGGAGTAAAACCTTAATCAGAATAGTATTATGACTTAATTTTCCTAAAAATAAAAATACGTGCAAATGCCGCTAGGCCATCGATGTGATATAACCAGCAGAGCCGGTACCCAGAAACCCAAAATCGATCTTCTGATTCACCACAAAAGCACTCATGCCTCTCGTCAAACATTTTTTGCGTTTAATGGCAAATTTTTATCAATGCAAATTATGTAACACTTATTTTTTCTTCGAACAGCCTTAAACCAAAATCAACATCTCGCCTTACCTCGACAACCAAAAAAAAAAAATATATTGCAAATCAAAACAGAAGACCCTTGTTTTGAAAAAGGGAGCAAAAAGCGACCGCTCCCTCCTCAGGGGTCGATGCATACTTGGCAGTGATGTTTGTTTTAACGCGGCCCTAATCAAATTGACAGCCAAATTGACAAATGATGTCGCCCTCGGGGCAACAAGGACCTTCTTCCGCAGTGCAACTAAAACACGAGAGAAATTGTTGCACATGTATACCGTAGGAAAAAACATCGACCAATTTTCAGGTCGGAAAAGAAGCAACAAAAAAGAAAAAAAATCTTATCAAAACAGCTAAAGGGCATAAATGTTAACACGACACACGCAACTCCTTCACGCGATACGAAAGTTTTCAGAGAAAAAACCGAAGACAGGTTCCGTTTCCAATTAATTGCATAAAATTTCAACATTAAGCACACACAAGGAATACAAACGAGTTCCTAAGTGATATTTTGCAATCTAACACCCTGAGAAAAAAGTAAAAAAAAAAAACCCTAAAAAAAATAAACCCCTGCCAAAATATAATTCAAAAACTGCCATACGTAATCTATTTAAGCTAAGGAATAATTTTAAAAGTCATTGAAATTGATGCACACTTTTCTTCTAAGAATTTAGTGATTATTGAAAACGTTAAATCGAGGTTTAACAGTTCAAATATCAATTACAGCAAATTTACCAAATAAATAATTACTTAAAATCTCAAATATAACATTCGTTTTTTTAAATTTAAAAAAAAAGAAAATAAAACTTAAGAAAAGAATCAAATCAAATTTAAAAGTGCTTGTAAAAGATTCTATTCAAAATACGTTTTTCCAATTGAAAAAACAAGTGAAACACGAGATTATAGTCGTTTTGGTCCATTGCTATTTAAAAATATAAACACCGTATTAACTGGTATACGGTGTGTCCTATTTCAAATCGTTTAAGCCTCAACTTAACCCTACTTAAAAAGTTGATCTGAGAGCTTATTGGAACTTTAATAGTGTTTCCCCTGATTAACAGCTTGTGTATCTATATAAATACAGTAATACAATCGAGGCCCTAAAAAGGACACCAAGTGCATATGCAAGAAGTCGTTTAGGCAATTGACCTTGGTGATTTGTACGAATCTCAATAGAAGCCACGCGTTTTACCGATTACATTAAACCCGTCTTACACATAATACTAATAACAATGATAATGACTTTACGTACACACGCAACAATGTGAGAATAATAATAATAATAAAAAAGTTTTTTGGTACTTTCGATAGGGATTTTAAATAGGATCTTAAAAAGATATAAGCCTTATTAGTTCACAATTGAGGACCTTTTCACAACTTGATAAGCCTCCAAAACTAAGAGGCTTATAAGGCCCACCCTTATCTTATAAGAATACGAAACCCTCTAACTACGTGAGCATCACGAGGGTCTATTTCCAAACTTTACGCTTGGTCTCAATATAAAAAAAGCCTCAAAAATTTTTTAAAATGTCCGCTATATCCACACCCAGCAAATTATGAAGATGACAAGGACACTCGCGACTTACTAACAGTAAACCCTACTAAATTTCACGCATATTGTCAAGAAAAAAAGGATTTCTTCGTTTTAATACAGATTCAGCTTCCGGCCATATTAATCGATTTGAGACGCAAAATGGGCAAAACATGAGTAACTGGAGAGGGATATTAAAATGTCGCCAACGAGAAGAGGGAGGGCGCACACACCACTCCCTGCTTTTTATAATCAAAATTTCTACTACAATAAACTGCAAGCCTGTCAAAGTTACGCTACAAAAACATATTTACCTAATGGTAAATATCAAAAAAACGCATTTTCAGAACCTTCTTAAGAAGTTTGGCATACAAGTGATAGAAATTCAATAGGAAAAACCTAAAGTAATGACTGAAAGTCTGTCAATTGAAAATTTCCTACTCAAAAAGTGTTTTAGACATTTTATGCAAGCGTGTGTGGATGTATATGTACAAGTAAAACAACATTGTAACCAAATTTTAATCCAGCTTTAAGAACTGAGAAGAAAAAAGAGAGAGAGAGAAAAAAAAAAACATATTTCTAAAAGTAGACTAAGATCTTTTCCCTTCCCCCGCCCGTTTAAAAAAGACTGCCTGAATGAGAAAGAAATATAAAATAAAGTTACTTTAGATTCTTTTTTTCCAGTGTGAAAGAGTGGCTAACTGCATCGGCCAGATGGTTGGCCCTGATGTCAATAATGTATGTATACAAGTAGCGATAAGCCTAAAACATATGGAAATAAAAGGAAGAAAAAAATTGTTCGCCAAGAGAACAAAAAAATTTTCAAATGTGCCTTATTTTATGCAAGACCGTTTGAAAACCGAATTTTGCAGTCTGTATTCCTTCTGAACAACAATTTTTAATCCTCTCTCTTTCTCTGTACACGTACACACTGGAAGAGATTATCCGGTCTTTCAAAAATCTTTTTCAAAAAATCGGGATCTCCCTTTTTCCTCCAACCAAGACTTTCCTCCTCCACCCAACCAGCACATTTTTTTTGTCTGCGCAATGGTTTTGTATATAGAGTATTCGCGCGGGTCCTAACACAAGCGGAGGATCCATTCAGCTAGCGACTAGGTTATGCCAAGTTAAAAAGGTACAAAGTTCGCAATGATGGGTGGGAAAATCATGCACCGCACTTAATCCGCTGTTTTCAATACAGACGAATCTAGCTATTCGTTAATCGCCAGGACCCAGGTAACTTCCCACTACATGTATGTGTATAGCAAGGAAGGACAACGCCATCTTTAGATCATATGCTTCGCATCTACACGTACATACGCGCCCACGTTTCAAATTTTCTCCTCTGTTAGCCTGAATAACAGAATGATATATTTCAAAAAAATATAATATTATGTGTGTTATTTTTTTTTTCCTTCTCTTTTCCAATGCCCACCGCTCATGACAGTATCTACGGTAAATTTTTGTCGGACAGATCTAGTAAGGAACCCTTGTTAGAGTTTCTCGCTTTTCGAACCTAACCGAGACCTTAAACGCTAATCCTTTTCTATTATACGCATCCACATCCCGAAAAGAGACCTATCGTGCAGACAAGTTGAGAAAGAGAAAGAGAAAAAAAATAGCGACCATAGGACCGTTGATTGAATAGACAGATTTAATCCTAATAAAATGCTTTTTTTTCCTCTCTCACTCTCTTTTTGGCAATTTCGGGATGTGCAGTATATGGAACTACAATTGCAAATTGGAAGAAATGTGGGCCCGTGCAAAGCATTTTTTTTTTTTTTGCTCTCTTTTATGCGACTGGTTCAATAAACATTTTACGTACGATATGCACGTGAGCTGAAACCTTATACGTAACATTGAGTTTTGAGAGGGTGACGACTCCACCGCTTTTAAATTTATCATAACGTCGTTACAACAGTCAAAGAGATTTGCTTAATGTTTGTCACATATACAACGCCTATAAAGAAACGGATTAGCTTTTATTTATTGCTAGGCGACTGGCTCGCAGATATCAATTCCAAGAGTTTCCATCATTTCATTGCTTGTTTGATTACAAACATCACTTTTTTTTTAAATCGATATGTACAAATAATGAACGTAAGAGTGTAGGAGTGTTAGCATCAGATACCCGTCATCTTTTGTGAAAAACTAGTCACATTAACATAAAATGGAAGGCAGTAATGGTAAATGTATACCGGCAGTAATGGTAAATGTATACCGGCACATTTTAAAGTAAATTAACATCCCATAACCTTATGTTCGCAACTAAAATTTTAAAATTTAAGAATTACTAGGGTATTAAAAAATAAATTTAAAACTTTCCACCAACATTCTATTACCGGTAAATGCAAAATTTTAAGTTAAACTTTAAAATTAAATATAAATTATCAATAATAGTTATTATTATTAATAATATTGAGATGCAAACGAAGCAAAATGTATGGTAAAAAAAAAAAATCAACAAAAATTTAAAAACAATACATGTACCGGTACTGTAAATGTTTCTAGATGGTTTCACTGCGCCATCTAACGATGGTCTAGCAAAACTAAAAAAAATTACCCAAAAAATTTTAAATAATAAAGCTATACCCACTATTACGAGGTGCCTTCAAGTTGTAAAGCCTCCTACTTGTTTCTAAGGCCTGGAAACAGATAGAAACATGTGGTTTTTTT